>CAHIKZ030003967.1:1895000-1917500 GCA_903632075.3 Acanthosepion pharaonis
CTCACCAAACCGGAGTCATAAATAATTAGTTCTGGTACACAAGCACATGTTTATCCAGACGTTTTACATTACAATTTATCTGATCACAGTTCTATCAGAACACATTTAAACACAGTTTCAGATTTACCTGACACTATTAGGAACATACTAGTAGAAAAACACTAATATATTAACTGCATCCACTTCAAAAAAGACTAAAAATAATGGAAGCTCTAATAATAAAAAAAGAAAAAGCCAACTTAACAATATCAATTATGAACAAAGCCACAATGTGCTAACTGTATTCGGAAACTAAAACATCACTACTACACACTGAACATACATAGAACAACACACTCTACTTGATAATGAATATCCATCATTGAACCATCCTTGATAATGGCTAAAAGTATAGCCGAAAGGCTCGGAAAAACAGAACATTCGGACAGTTTCTACACACTCTTTGTCCCCAAAAAGAAAGCTCTTGTCAGAACACAAGAAAAAATTAAATAAAAGCTCAACTGTAGTAATTTTGTCTGTCGTTTTTAACGAAACATGCATAAAGGAAGGATTGCTGCCTAATTATACAAATATATATATATATATATATATAACTTAGTCATTCTGGAATGTCTTCTACGTTTTATGACTAAGTTGTTTTTTGTTTTTTTTTCATAGCAGGTTTCTATATACATCTGTACAGATTTAATGTCTGACATTTGCTGGAATTGTTCATTATATAATATCCGGCCTATATATTCAAGAGAAAAACGTCGATTAAGGTCATTGATTAGGAAGTGAATAGACTTAAGGCTCATCGTTGATCTTCTTTGAGAAAAAATCATCGTCTATTTTGACTTCTTTCTCTCTTCGTCTCAAACGACCTGTGTACATTTCCCAGTATGGAAGATCTAGAGCTGTCTTGCTTGTTGGTGACGTCCATTTTTTTCACTATAGCTGCTTGAATCGTCCAAATCTTCTTGGTCTTAGATTGATTCGTCATCAGTCATTTACTGTTGGGTTACAGGGTCCGAACTCGACCCGCTTCCTATTTCAATTTCTAACTCCCCGTCATATTCATTTTTGGATTTCAATTGATCAACATGCGCCAGAATATTAATGCCATTTTTAACTATTAATGCTGTATTATGTTCCGTCTGCATTATCTGCGGCTTATACGATATTTTCCCGCCTAATGGGGCTATAATCTGTCTCTCTATTAATGCCGACGTAATTTCTAATCTGTCAGCATTTAGTATGTTTCAGTAACTAAGTAATAGTCTTGGTAATAAACTATCAATCTCATCTTGTTAAGTAGAAAATTATCTCAATCCCATCATATAATCTGTATCATTATTTCTGCTTTTCCATTTGAATGCGTATGAGTTGGTGGGGTTTTATATGGGGTACATCAAATTTTCATTAAACAAGAGTACAATCTTCCATGACAACATTCTGAAGCATTTACTTACACTAATGTTTTCGGTGGGAGTTACGGTGGAGTAATGGATAGAGGTTCGAATTGAGGAATCGGAGAGGCGAATCGAATTCCCGTCGAATCTATTACATTCGCTTACATGATAATACCCATGGAAAAGGCATGAATCTTCTTCTTCTGCGCCCAGCTATGTATAAATACCGGGACAGATAGATTTGGATGTCAATTGGTCTACCGCAGAAAGAAATGGCAACCTACTGCGGGTAAAAAAAAACTGCCACGTCAGTCATGTATCGAAAGATACATGATCGCCTAAGCGTGTACCACGCATGGCACATAACTGACAGACTGAGCTCGCAATTCCAATAGGGCTCCTCTGACTGTCAAATACAATACCCTGGAAGCAACATTAAAACCATAGACACACTTGCAGAGCTTCCAGAAAGAATTACTGGGTACATTAGCTTCAGGAGGAGGAGGAGGGACAAGGTAAACATTCCTTTCAAAATCATTACTTTGTAATGACGCAGTTTATATGTCTATAGACTTGCAAGTCCATCCTTTTATTTCTCTTTCAAATTCCAGTCGGATCCATTACATTCATTTATGTACGAATACACTTGAATAAAGAATGAATCCTCTTCTTCTCCCCACCATAAATAGCAGGACAGACCAGGTTCTATAGCTTTGGATAGCAACTGGTCTACCACAGAAAGAAATGGCAACCTACTGCGGGAAAAGATCTGCCTCGTCAGTCATGTAACGAAATATACATGATCGCCTAATCGTGTATCACGCATGACACATAACTGACTGACTGAATGTTTTCGGTAATCCATTCCTAGTAAATGTTACTAGCAATATATTCCTTATTTGTGAATGCTAACAACTTCATATCAGCCAGAAAAAAGAGTCAACCAAATTAAAACACAATCCTACAAATTTAACATGTGCGTGGCCTATATGAACGCGAGATCAAGGTTCTGACTCTTTAAGCATTGTGTGCATTTTTATGGCGAAAAAATGTCACATTTAGCACAATTTGCTTACGCGATTTTCAACATCGCGTGCATATCCAGACCACCATGTTTCTAATCTTAAACGTTTCCGTGTGGCTTTAATTCCCCAATGGATATTATCACGCACACTTTCAATTACATCCTTTCTTTATTTTTCAGCTGGTACTAATGAATCTCCATTACATAAAACACCATTTTCTACAGTTAACTCATGTCTAATTTTTCTGTATGGCCTTTCAGCTTTTGAACAATTATTCCATTTATTAGTTTTATTTGAGATAAAATTTTACTTAATATTGGATCCTGTAATGTTTCAGAGGCAAGTCGATTTATCGGTAGAACCTCTGTTCCTACTCTTTGCAAAAAAAATCATATTTTCTTCCATATTTTCTAAGATGTCGTCTTGTTGTTCCTTTTTAAAATTTAATCTGGATAATGCATCTGCATGGAAAATAGCATTTCTTTTTACATATTCGATATCAAAATCGAAAACCTTTAATTTTATAACCTATCTTAATATTAATTTTCGATAATTCATTCCTCGAGTAAACATGAATTCTAAGGCCTTATGGTCAGATTTCAATAAGAATTTTTATCCAATAAAAATGCCGAGACCTACTACTACGTCAAACTATTGCTAGAGCCTCATTTTCTATATTTGAATAATTAGATTCAGTTGATATAAATGCTCTAGAAAAATACATAACAATGTGTTCTTTCCGTTCAACAATTTCCGATATGAATTTTTTTACTGGCATCCGTAGTTAATGTAACGTGCAATTGCGGGTCAAAAATCTTGATAAAGGGCATTTTGGCAAGAGCAGTTTTCCAATTATTAACTGCTGTTTGTGCACTTAAATTTAATGCTCTTTTTGCGGATCTTGGCAAATTCTTCTAATAACAGCTGAAAGTTTAGTTAAGTGTTTACTATAAGAATCTTCTAAATCCAAAAAATATTCTAATTATTTTTAATGGCAGGAAAAGACACCTCTAATATTTTCTGTGCCAAACGAAATTCCGTCTGACGAAATTCTGTGTTTTGAAATTTGGTATAATATTGTTAGCAATTAAATACAGATTTTTCTTCGTTAATAGTAATTCCACATATCCTGAGACTATTTAGTAAGTTGTTTTTTTTGTTTCAACTCTTATTCATTTGTTGCACCCAAACATATATCATCTTGATAAATTATCAGATTGTCGTCACATCTAAGAACATTATATATTACTTTCTGAAAGATGAAACCTGCTGGTTTCACCTCATAAGGCATAGGAGTCCATCTAAGCTGTTCGATTGGGGAATTAATAATGGTGATTTCCATAAATTTCACGTCAATTTGGATTTGATTGACAGCGCTTTTTATATCAACTTACGTAAAACAATTAATTCCTGCTAATGAATGCAACATATTTTCATTATTTGAGATAGGATAAGAATTCAAACAAATTTTATTGTTTACGTCACCACATATTCAAATATCGCAATTTGTTTTTCTCAGAACTACTATATGTGATGCCCATTTACTTCGACCCAGGGCAACAATTTCTAAAAAACCTTGTTCATCTGTTTTACATAGTTTCCTAGCTGTCATGGGTAATATGTCAATTGAAATTCTGCAAAGTTCAAAATCTTTTCCTTCAATTTAATACAGGCGTAATAATCATTTAAATTCGATTTTCGTGAGTAATTGAATTATGCATGATTTAGACACTTTAAGCACTTTTCATCTTAATAAGCCGTAGTTTTATTACAGTTCACAACTGCAATAATAACAATTTAAATCCTCGTGTTCGTTATAAATGTTCCTTCAAATTATTCCAACGTCTCTATGTACGACTCATCAATCTATTTTAATTTTAAATGATGATTCTCTGATCTCGGTTCATCCATTAATTGAAAAATGTGTAGTCTTAAAAGTACCCCATTAAATTCAATTATCATGACGATATTTTCTTCCGTATTGATAAAACTTCACTTTTATTTTTGAAAGCAACTTCCATTTTCTCAACTCTCTCTATATCACCTCGTATTATTTACAAATAATTGATTTTTTTTTTTTACAATTTTTACATATCTCTCCCATACCTGTCGGATAATTTTCTCTGCATTGTACTTATTTATAGCTACAATATTTACATTTTACTCTTGTGTTTTTTATCATGTATGTGTCCATAATTTCAGCTCGATTTTTGTTATTGAAGTTTTCAATCAACTCTTTCTGTTATTTAAATCCGATGCATAACTCGAAGGACATTTGATTTAATTTGCAACCGTTCTAACATTTTCAATCTATGCGATCTATTGTACACACCTTCTATCAGTTTTAGTTGAAAAAATTCCTCTTCAGCAGAAATTTCTTCTTGCCCGTTGAGATTCCAAATATCTTCTAGCTGGTGCCGAAATTTCATAATGGCTTCCTCGGATTTTTATTTTAATGACAAGAACTTGGTTCGTTCGACAATGACCACCCTTCTCTTTTGTCGAACATTTCTTAGAATAATCTCTTTGATTTGGTTAAATGTCACTTGTTCCGCCTCTTTTGAATATCATAACCGAATTCTTCCTAACTGCTTCATAACCGGCTATTGCGAAACATAAATCTGTGATTTTTTATTCACTTCCATTTATTTTGTTATCCTGCATTTGCTTTGTTTTAGCAAGGGATACGAAGTCCCTTATCCAAGTTTCAAATAATTCTGAGTTTTCTATATGCAACAAAGATCCTATCGGCGACGCCATAAATCTGTAAATATGAAAAGAAAAATATAGCGATAGATACGAGAAAGAAATATTTGGATACTTTCAAAATATAAACGTGATATAATAATAATTTTGACAAGAAAACAGCAATTCTTTTTTAATCTTACTGTGCAGAAAAACGTATGTACAAATTTAACAGCATGTAGGAGTATTTGGATCCAAAACATTATCGTACAATCGTATTTGACAAAGAAATTCGGGTTTATATCTTTTGTGCACCTGCATAGAAACTTTGAAACTCGTTCTTTAATTGCCCGGGAGGGAATCATTCACGTTTCCACATACATTCAACGAGACTGTCATGATAAAATAAAATAGCTTTAAACCAAACGAACGAATGACAAGATTAACTAACTTAAAGTTTTAAGCTACACGCCATTGCCTGGGGGTTAAATATCCTTGTCAATAACAGTGGATGGATTGTTCTGAAATGGAGAATCTTTGCAAGTACAGAAATTATTATCATTTCTTTATCTAACACTCCACTTAAGATTTCTTCATGAGCAAATCGAAATCAGCTAAATAAAACTAAACTGATTCAATAGTAAGCACACCATGATTTAATACCAGCTGGATCATATGTTACAATATATTTTACCAGTAAAGAACTGTACAAGAATACGTCAAAATCATGCATACTTTGAAATCACCTTTTTTGAATAAATACAAACGGGTGTAACTAATCAGTTTATACTCTAGCTCAGAGTATAAACGGAATTATTCTAATCTAAGCTCGTTTAAGCCTGGTGTTAGTCAAGTTAGTCAAGACTAGATTATACCATTGGTGTAATTTGCTGTTTTCTTAGTAAATTGTAATTTCTGATAAAAATATAAGACATATGTAGCTATGAATTTAAAGTAAATATAAACATCAAACTTATATTTATATCGAATTTATATTATGCTTTTACTTGTTTGTTTTTTGTTTCACGGCATATCAACATCAATGAGTCATTTAATGCCGACAACTTTTTTTCCTGGTAATATTTTTGTTTTATCAAAAATCTATTTCTAGTAATATTTTTTACCTCGAAATTGTATAGTTGGTAATATTGTTTTCAAAATCGTATTGCTGGTTTTAGTTTTTTTCTTCAAAAATGTATTTCTGGTAATAGTTTTTTTTTTAAATGTATTTCTGCTATTAAAACTTATTTTTACATTTTCATAATGATTTTTACCTCAGTTTCAGGGTTAACTATTTGCCCATAGCTGGGACCCTAACAGGTGCTACCACCCCCGGTCAAGATGGACCTGGGAACACCAGTAATTAAGATGTGGTTCCACGCTCCTCAATACCTCCTGATTAGAGGCCTTGCTGTTGAACGTAGTTTATCGTCTTACCCTGGACGCGGATGTAGATTATCGTCATACCCAGGACGTTATATTATGCAAGTATTTATTTCCTTTAACTATATTTTTCTTTTCATATTTTTACATTTATGGTGTCGCTGATAAGATCTTTTCTGTGTGTAGAAGACAGATTTGTTGAAGGTTGGATAAGGTGCTTCGAAAGCCTTTGTTAGAACAAAGAAACTAAAAGGCAACAAAATAAATGGAGGTGAATACAAAATTTATTTCTGGCAACAGCCGTTTGTGAAGAAGTTAGGAAAAGTTCGTTGATGACTTCTGAATAAAGCTAACCAGGCCAGAATCGCAATCGCGAATCCTGTCAGCCACCAGGATCGTAGGAGCATTACATGTACTGCAGACGCAGTAAAAGTGGTGTTTCTTAGCCAAGATAGCCTGACGGAGTTCAACACCCTCCAGGCCGGTTTGATTTCAGAGTTTTCCTCTCCTAGACCGGTTGCCATCCAAGGCTATAGGACCCAGTCTATCCTGGTATTTCACCCATAGCTGGAATAGAAGAAGCGGATTCCTACCTTTCCCAAGGGTAAGTGAATGTAATGGGTGCGACTCTCTGACTCCTCAATCCATTATCCTTTTACCCACCATGCCTCCAGAATATACATCTGCATTTCCCATGTAATAAGATACATCATATTGCATCCACAGGTAATTGTCACATTGACCGAACACGCTGAACATGATAAAAATGCAACAGTCGTTAAAATAACCATTCTTTATTACGGAGGTGTACAAAAAGCTATCACTGAACTGACAACAGATAGAACCTTGAAGCTGAAGAGCTTTAACCGCAGAAAACCGAGCTGGGTTCCACCCCAGTCAGGTATGAACATGTAATTGTGGCTACAATTTGCTAAGGATCACTAATATAGGACATTCTAACATTGAAAGAACTGATAATTTTCATTTTTTCAAAGGGTCAGGCTGGTTGCGATATTATAATGCTATGACCATTAATTTCTTGACATACATTGGCTTGAAGAAGAAATCATTTCAATACGACATCATAGCTTTCTGACTACAATAAATCCATTATCACGTAACCACTTCCGGCAGGGCGCAACGCCATGTTACAAACGGCAGATTTGTTCATACAACACAGCAATTAGTTTTATATGTCAAAGTCATCACTCATCATGGCCAGATCTAAATCCCATATAGGATATGTAACATGTAGTGGTAAAAGAGATATGGATCCTGCATGTATTGCCAAACAATCTGGAAGAATTTCGGAATGTCATAGTAATAGCATGGACCCGAATTTAGAGTGCTTCCAGGACATTCGCAGAATCTATAACAAGGCAAATTGATACGGATCTAAATGCAAAAGAGGTGGGGGAGTCGAACCTGGTGCCAGAATCGTGTAGCCGAGAAATGACCTATGATAGTGTACACACACACAAACACTATTATATATATTTTTTCTATCTATCTATCAATCTATCTATATCTATATATCTATAATCCTTCTTTCATAAACATTTCATTGAATACGAGAAACAAGGCGCTTTGATTTAGTTTTTATACACAATTTCTCATGTGATATATTTTTTTTTCTTTTCAGATGATAAATTATATACGAACTTTCCAATTGTTCTTTTTTCCGAGCGCTTGCCGTTATACATTTAGCCATTTTCAAGGTTGAAATATATTAACTTTTAACAAGAAATATTTTGTTGTATGAATGTATTTATATTTCATTACCAAAACACGGTCGAGATATTGTGTCCATGTATTACTTTTTTTAAAAGGTTTTTGAATTTGTAGGTCTGAAGAATTGGATCATGATTACCATTCCATTGTAATAAATTATAATCAGGGAATATTAGTGTTTGAGTCATTTATATTCTTACTCTTGTACATTGAGCTCTACTTGGATTTTATCCTTTTGAAATATATATATATATATATATATATATATATATATATATATATATATATATATATATATATATATATTGGCGTTTGTTTGAAAAAACAATACGCTAGATTTGGCTGACTGGTTCTGTCGAGTGAAGATGGCTCAGTGATAGAAAATCGGTTGGGTTTTGATGCTTGATGCATTCGGTTGTCTAGTCGCACTGAGGAGCAAAACAGTACTGTCTGCGAATTATATATATATATATATATATATATATATATATATATATATATATAGAGAGAGAGAGAGAGAGAGAGAGAGAGTTGTAGTGGCTGGTCAAACGCTGGTTCGTACAATAAAAAGAAAACTTGTTATTATCGCACAATGGATTTTGTTGCATCAGGCATGAGCAGATTTAGTGGGGTTTTGTAGGTCAGGATAATCGCCCAACAAATGATTGCTTTTTCTTTGCTCCCCGTTATGCATATATTCATATATCCGAACTGTGATAAAAACAACTATGGAGCAATGGTCACAATGTATGACTAACGTCTTCGAAAGGCAATTTGTTCTAGCACTCTCGAGATAAGCTGAGTAAAACGCAATGAAGAAAGAAGGAAGAATGAAACAATGGAATATACCAGGAAGAAAGGAAAGAAGGAAGGAAGGAAAAAGAAAGATAGAATCAAACAAACAAAAAATGAAATAAAGCACATAATCTTGTACTACGTAAATCAAATACGACAGACTGGATAATCGTTGACTCAGAAAGAGAATGAATGATTTAACGCTAAGCGTCAGAATGAAGAGATTACAAAGAGCATATATGAAAGCAGGAAAATTAAGAACAGAGAAAAAACAAAAAGAAATACGTGAAAAAAAAAATTGAAAAATCAAATAGACGAAGGAAAAATTAAAATGAAAAATTAAAGAAGGATCATAAACTGAAAGATTGCTCCGACAAAATTATCCATTTTTAAATAAATTAGAAACTTTGGAACAACGGAAAATATAATAATATTACAATTCAAATTGAAAGAACAATGAAAGAAGAAATTTTCTAGGTGAGAAAGAATGAATAAACAAATGAAAATAATGACGTGAATGAAGCATATGTCATTTTTTTAAGAGAAATAAAATGTATGTAGGCTAGAAAGGAAAACTTGAGGAACTCATAGAACCTCGAAAGATGAAAGAATGAATGAATATCTGAAAAAAGGAAAAAAAAACAAAGATTCTATGAAATAAAGAGATGTGGGCAACCTAAAGTTTAAGTACAAATGTAAAAAAGTAACGAAAAACTGAAAGAAAAAAAATTGACAAAAAGGAGAAAAAATACAGAAAATATAAATAGAATATAATAAAGACGAGAACGAAAAAAAAAACTAGCAAAATTAGAATGGATATTGATTATGAAAAACAGTTTAAGAACGTAGATTTGACCGATAAATATGGTAAGGAGATAGAAAGGTTAAACAGACGCTTCTGAATAGAACACAATCTCGTAGCCAATTATGGCCTTCATACCAACACTCTTTCACTCAGTAAATAACGATTTTTACCTGCAGCTTCGTCTTCTTCTTGTCTTCTTTTTGTCTTTCTTCTTTTTATTCTTCTCTTTTTATTCTTCTTCTTTTTTTCCTCGTCTTTTTCTTTTTCTTCTTCTTTTTTTATTCTTCTTTTTCTTTTTATTCTTCTTTTCTTTCTTCTTTTTCTTCTTTTTCTTCTTCTTCTTCTTCATCATTTTCTTCTTCTTTTTTTTCTTCTTCTTTTTCTTTTCTTCTTTTTCTTCTTCTTTTTCTTTTCTTCTTTTTCTTCTTCTTTTTCTTTTTTCTTTTTCTTCTTTTTCCCTTTCTTTTTTCTCCATTTTCTTCGCATGGCGTGTCTCTTCAGGACGTTGACAGTAATGGCTCTCCACAATTTCCTGTCCTTTATAGCTTTCAATAAATATATATTTTATTTTATACCTCTTGCATTCATTCTATCCTGAGAGTATTAAATTTTCCAAGTCTCTATCCTCATTATATGCCGTAGAAACTTCAAATGTCACCTTCTCATGTTAATTATAAGTGTTCTTTGTGTTTCCATTGGCACTAGAACTCCGTCATTGGTTTGTTTGATGTTGTTCTTAGCATCCTTCTGTAGAACCACAATTTTAATTTTAATTCTCTTCTTTTTCTGCCAGGAGACTGTCCAGTATTCACTGGCATATAGAAGAACTGAAATTACACATTCGTGTGTTGATTTCCACTACAATTTAATAGATTGACACAGCACTTTACTTATCGTGAAGTAAACGCTTTCTTCGCTGTGCCATTCATCCGTTGTCCCTGTGCTGAATCTAGTAACTTTTAAAATCGATTTGGAGCCACAATTAAAGAGACCCAGGTGATAAAAAAGTAATCGAAACAATATAAAGCAATAGCAGTAATTATACAAAACACGTTTTCGAAATATCAACTCTAAATTTGAGTACGGTGGAGTAAAGCACGGACTGGGGAATCGGAGAGCCGAGTTCGAATTCCAGTCGAATCCATTACATTCTCTTACGTGCTTACGAAAGGTAAATCGTCTTCTTTTCCCTCCAGCTATGGGTAAATAGCAGGACAGGAATCTATTACATTCACTTACGTGATAATACCCTTGGAAAAGGCATGAATCCTCTTCTTCTGCGCCCAGCCATGTATAAATACCATGGTAGATAGCTTTGGGTGGCAACTGGTCTACCGCGGAAAGCAATGGCAACCTACAGCAGGGAAAAAATCTCCCACGTCAGTCATGTATCGAAAGATACATAATCGCCTAAGTATGTATCAAATATGTAAATTTACTGTCTGAGCTCCCAATTCCAATAGTGCTCCTCTGACAGTCAAATACCAAGTTCTGGATGCATCATTAAGACCATAGACACACTTGCAGAGCTTCCAGAGACAATTACTGGGTACATTAGCTTCAGGAGGAGAAGGGGCAAGGTAAACCTTCTTTTCAAAATCATTACTTTGTAATGAGTCAGTTTATATGTCAATAGACTTGCAAATCCATCCTTTTTTTCTTTCAAATTCAAGTCGGATCCATTACATTCACTTATGTGCGAATACATAAGTAAGGAATGAATCCAGTTCTTCTCCCCACTCCTAACAGTAAATAGCATCAGAGACCGGGTTCTGTAGCTTTGGATGACAACTGGTTTATCGCAGAATAAATTGGAAATATACTCCGGGAAAAAATCTGCCTCGTCAGTCATGTATCGAAAGATACATGGTCAACTAATCGTGTATCACGCATGGCACATAACTGAAAGAAATTTGAGTGGGCAGCATGAGAGGAAAAGCGATGAAATACTTACAGGCTTTCTTTAACAGTCTCAAAGTGATTTTTCTGCTTTCCGATTGATAGATAATCCGAGAGATTTTCTTGAAACGAACCTTTGCCAGATCTCTCTCTCTCTCTCTCTCTCTCTGTGGAAATTCATTGGCGGTAAGAATTATATAAACATATCAAGTCTTCAACAGCCATTACAAAATGAATACTATAACGACCAGGTCTCGGTTGCGAATATTTAAAAAAAAAATATAAAGCATTTAGAAATACAAAGGTACGAAAGAGAATGAATGAAACATCCAGATAAAAAAAAAAGATTCAAACATTTCCAATTATCGCTCGAGACTATTTTTATATGTTTTGTTCATATTTAGCTCCAGACATAATTACTGCTTAATCTGAAAGCTCTGGAGTCGGGTAATCTCTCTGGTCACTCATATCTCTTTACTCTGTCTGTGTCTCTGTTTCTAGAGAAAAGCCGGAATTATGTAGATTTCAGTATGTGTGTCTGTGTGTGTAATTAGGTATGTATTATCCATATCATTTAACAAAAATAGATTCAACTAATCAATAAATCTGATAAAATGTTCAGCCTAAAGTCCGTGAAAAATAATCGTATTATTTCCCTGGGGAAAGGAAATTCTCTATATATCAAAAATGTAGTATCTGTGCATACTGTGTTATATATATATATATATATATATATATATATATATATATATATATATATATATATATATATATATATATATATATATATATATATATTATTTATATGTTATATGCGCAATACTTATTGTAAAGCAGTCAATATGGGATAGATCTAACTAAAAATATATGCATATATATATATATATATATATATATATATATATATCCAAAAGGATAGAATCCAGGTTCAATGTCCAGGACAGAGCAAGAATATAATATAAAAACTCAAACACTAATATTCCATGGTTATAATTTAATACATTTGAATTGTAACCACGATGCAATTCATCAGATAATGTAATAAATTATAACCATGGAATATTAGTGTTTTTGAGCCTCATATATATATATATATATATATATATATATATATATATATATATATATATATATATATATATATATATGGGGGGGTCTGGGTGTGTGTCTCTATATACATATATATATATATATATGTATATATATATATATATATATATATGGGGGTCTGGGTGTGTCTCTATATACATATATATATATATATATATATATATATATATATATATATATATATATATATATATATATATATTCATATATATTCTGTGTCAAATAAACATTAAGTCTGTTTCTTTTTTTATCTAATAAATTAACTGTGTTGTTGCATTGAGCTTTAGGTATTACATTCTCTTTGGTATTATCCACATGGACTTCCAAACCCTTCATTACCTTACTATATCTATCTATCTATCTATCTATCTATCTATCTATATATATATATATATATATATATATATGTGTGTGTGTGTGTGTGTGTGCGGTCGCGCGTGCCTGTACTTGCATGCGCGTGTATGCGTTTGGGCTGCCTCTGTGTCTGTGTGTGTCTAAACATGAAAGAATTATCCTCATAATATTTAAATCATTAATCGAACAAACCTGAAATTCCAAATCCTTGACAATTAGAAACTAGGGTATACCCGAGGAAAAGTAAATCTTTATGTCTATAGACGCCCTACCCACTCCGAACAACATTAATCTACAAAACTCTTTCACCACACTAGTATTTTCCTAAGCAATTAGATCAAATCACCAAACAATGCTTACCCTTTAAACACAGCATTAATTCCACATAATCTTTCACCCGTAAACACTTAAAAAGACAATCAAACAAGCAATAGCGTATTAGCACCATTGGTTATCGTAATAATCTTCGGCAACGTACTTGTTAATAAAAAAATGTTTTATCATCATAAGAATCAGCAATAAACACCCCGTTGTTACCACCTGCCAGAATAAAACCATTAATTCTTAAGAAAGTTCTACTTGCCTGCATCACGTAATTTCCTTTTTACAACGAATTTTGAAATATATACTGACGTGCCATCGGGTAGCCATCGGTTAACTTATTCTTTTAAAACTATAAACGGTGTTCTTGTAAATCTTAGGAAATTAAAAACAAACAACATACACCAAGAATTTACGCTAGCTGAGTTGATGATTTATCAACTACAATCACGATAAACGTAAAGCAAATTCAAAAAATCTTGGAAAATAACTTAATTTCACATATGAGCGTGTTGCGTGAATGCTTCTTGTGTTGAAAACACTTGTGTCCTGGTATTATTTTTCCCGAAATATGAGTCCAAGTAATAAATGAGTAAAACAAAAGAATATAAAACGAACAACAATGCATGTATTAACAAAAGTAGCACAATTAAATAAACGAAGAATATATTTAAAGACTACTTGCATTATTTACATTATTCGGAGTGTTTTATTCATCTTCGTTGCCGTATTCACAAGCTCCTGCCTTCTACAGGTGACTGAAACTTCGAACCGAACACCTTATTTCTTCCACGTGCCATGCCTCATCCAGATGTCTCACTTCCCTTTAACTCAACTCTCCAAGTTTTGGTTCAACAATGCTGTGGCCTGGTATTGAACTTATGGAATTAACACATTAATTCCATCTACATTTTACGAGCGCGCGAGTTTTCCTCCCTTCCTTTCACACTCGTGCGTGTGTGCGTGCGGTTTGCACCCCTTCCTCCCTCTTACAGTTAGACGTAGCAGTAAACTTCCTTTAACTAGTGAGGAAGCTCGCTGGCTCCTACTGATGAAGTCAGCCTAACAGATTTTTAATTTTTTCCCGCGCGTTTCTCGGCGTCTCAAACGAACAGCGTTTGCAAGCCAGTTGCCTCCCGACTTTCGACCTAACTAGACGGGCAACTCATTTATTCCGTGCCCTTAACCCATATGCAGGCCGGAATATCTTATCTCAACAATGTCGACTTCACACTTTACCAAGACGTCTTCTCGTCTTGAAGCTGCCCGCAGGTCAGACCTTCTCCGTTTTCGACCAGAAGACGTTCGAGACACACGACACAGTCGTGAGCAGAACTTCGTATTCAAGAAGTGGCTTATTTTTATCCCTCGTCAGTCAACCTTAAATACAGACAGGGATATCTTACTGAGGAACAGATATTCTTCGTCCCTTCTGGACTCGCCATAAGTAACTTCTCATAGACGATGCAACCAACTGCAAATAACTCTTCGTCCTTTTGGCTAGACGTCCACAGCAATCCGTTAAAATTTTCAACAGTTAATTCAAGGCCTGACCAAACTCTGAGACGACTGAACTTTCTCTCTACTTTGAACCTGAACATAAAAAAAGATAAAAAAACACAAAAAAATCACACACACTTACAACGCCAAAAATCCACAGTGAGTACTCCTTTCTATCTGTGCGCACCTACACCTCTGTTAACGAGTTCCTTTTTCCAGAACTAAAAAAAAAAAAAAAAAAACTTTTCCCGCCTTGTTCACCTTGCTATCCTATTTTGGCGCGGAACTTTTTCCCTGATCTCGTACCACGAGATAATCTACTTGTTTTTCCATTTAATAAAAAAATTACACTTGTTTTGCATCCAGACGCTTTTGTCATTTTATTCCGGCTATCTCTTTGATGTTTATAATTTATGCACTTGTTGATTGACCCCTTTCCGCTCACTGTTCATTCACGCATTTTTTTTATATACATTGTTTGTGGACTCGGTTGTTTAGTGTGGTGTATGGCACAAGGCCACTTCGTAATAAACCAGCACTGCACCCTATCGGGTCTGCAACAAACTCACAACTCTTTGCGTTTAGTCACTGGATCAAACTAACGTCGTTATTCACTGGATCATTGCCTTTGCTTCGGTTCGAAATTTTAATCACCCGAAGAAGGCCAGAGCGTACAACTGTCGAAACGTTGTGAATATAACAATGGAGATGAAGATAACAGTACGAATAATGTAAATAATGCAATTAATCTTAATACTTTATCTCAGGGACATATATAGATCTTTAAAGATTAGATTCATAAAGCTTTTAAATTAGAGAATTTGTGTGTGTGAAATTTGTATAGGCCTACCTGATAGGCACGTGTGTGCAAGTGTATAAATAGTCACGAGAGAAATGTAAGACATTTAAAATGACCATTCCCTAGTTGGGGACACGATTATCCTACGTGTGGCTACATTTTACAGCTATAGTTGTAAAAGAAGGATAATGTGGGAGAATATCATTTCATATCTATAGGCTTAAGGTGCGTATGTTACCGACGTTTTCTTTTTAGAAAAGTCAAGTGGGATAACCCAGAAACTCAATATGAATAACAGAATACTTTCTTCATTCGAATCATGAAAACATAACACATTATCTACTGAAATACATCCGTGATTTCATACAGGAATACAAGATAAATATCACAAACAATTTAGTAAGTAAATATTTTATATCCTCAACAAGCAAAATAACGAATTAAAATCACAAAAAATACATTAAAATAATTTCCTAGAAAAAATATAAACATAACCATATAAATGTTAAAAAACTTAAATTAACCATATGAATAATTAAAATGAACACTAATACTGGTAATATTAGCGTAAAAGGACATTAATCTATTCTACAGCAGCAAATTAAAAACAAACATTAGGCGAAAAATCTAATATATTGGTACATAACTTCTAGTGAAAAAATAAATTCATCAATTACTATGAAAAACCGACATAATTACCACCAACCATAAAAATCAATCTAAATTTCAACAAGCAAATATTTGCTATAATATCGCTTGTCCACTTGGAGAATATCACTATTAATAGAATAATTCAAACAACAAACAAAAATTCGTTATTATCACGCTAATAAACCTGTCATTTTTCGATAAAAATTTAGCCAACCACCACAAAAACAAAATACAAACAATGTGACAAAGGACACGTAGCACCGTAGATAAATGCGTTGGTTAGATCCAGAGACAGGAGCCAAAGAGTGTGAGTTCAATACCTGGTTAAGGCAGTGGAGAACTTGGAGAGGGGAATTAACAGGAAATGACTGATAACTGACAACCATTAAACGTGGCACGTGGAACTAGAACAGTCTACCCCAGTGAGCGTAATAAATGTTCAGTTCGACATTCCAACCACCTGAAGAAAGCCGGAGCGTACAACGGCCGAAACGTTGTAATAAATATGGCTACAAAGATGAGGACCAATAATCCGAATAATGTAAATAGTGTACAATATACCTCATCTCAGAAATATAGACAGATGTGACGATTTGTTATCAACTGTATCAAATGGCTACAAATACTAAAACAACAACTACCCAACCTGAATAAAATTCCATAAAATGTAGGAATAATCTTACTATGTTTCATGATAAAAATAACATATCACACACTAACGCGTGATAAAAACCAAAGGCAAATTTATCACGTTTCGTCCTATGACGGACTTTATCAAGGCAAATGTGAGGATTGTATTTTGCAAGAAGTATGTGTAAACAGAAGTAAAAATATTACACACTCATAAATATACATCAAGTTAATTGAAAAGTTTAGATAAATTATGGAGGATGCTAAGTGACGTAATTCAGTGTCTAATAAACGAATGTGAGTAAATGATCCCGTTGAAATTTTTAATGCATTTAATATATGCTTGTGTGGGCTAATTTATGTAATATATATATATATATATATATATATATATATATATATATATATATTTACAGGGGCTGGACAAAATAATTGGAACAGTTGCAAAATCACTTCTATATTTCAAAGATCTATTATATTAAGAACTTTAACTAAAACATCGTAATTGCAGGTTATATCTATTGTAAATACGTTCATTTATTTAATTTACTGTGTTTGTCTTAATTATTTTTAGAGTTTAGTAAAATTTAAGCTAAATGCGAGACCTCTCCGAGTTCGAAAAAGAGCAAATTGTTGGAGCTCGCATGGCAGGAGCCTCGATCACTAAGGTTGCTGAACTGTTTGGTTTTTCAAGAGCTACCATATCAAGAACACTGATGCAATTCAAGAAACAGGGCAAGACCTCTAACAACCGTAGCAATTCGGGACGGACTTTCAAACTTACTGACAGGGACTGACGTGTATTGAAACGCAATGTGGCAAAAAATCATCGGACAAATGTGGCCAAAGTGACTGCTGAATTGAATAACTATCTGAATAGTTAAGTTTCTATTAAAACTGTTCCATGTGAGCTCCATAAGGCTGCATATCATGGAAGAGCCGCTATGAGGAAACCTCTTCTCTCCACTCGCAACATTCAAAAGAGGTTGAAGTGGTGCAGAGATCACAATGACTTCTCTGCAGATCAATGGAAGAATGTCATATTCTCAAAGTGGTCCAGTTTTTCTCATTTCCTAACTTCACGGCGAGTTTATGTGAGGAGGCAGCTCAAAGAAGCTTACACCCCTGACAGCCTTCTTCCAACAGTGAAGCATGTAGGTGGATCAGTGATAGTTTGGGCCGCCATATCATGGAAATGTCTCAGTCCAATAGTTGCCCTGCATGGTAGAATCAACAGCAAAGATTACCTGAACATTTTGGGAGATCATGTTCATCCAATGGCCAAGACTTTATTCCCTGATGGTGACTGCATCTTCCAAGACGATAATGCTCCAATACATACCACTCGAGTGGTTAAGAATTGGTATGAAGAGCATGAAAGTCAGCTAGAACACATGGAGTGGCCTCCCCAATCTCAAGATATCAATATTATTGAACATTTGTAGTGCCTTTTGGAGCAACAAGTTAGGAGCCGCTATCCTCCACCGTCGTGTCGTAAAGAACTGGAGAAGGTTTTAATGGAAGAAGGACTGAAAATTCCGCTGGATGAAGTCAGGAAGCTGTATGATTCCATTCCTAGACGTATTAAAGCTGTCTGTGAGGCGAAAGGAGGACCAACTCCATATTAAATAAATTTTCTTTGAATTTAACAAGTGTTCCAATTATTTTGTCCAACCCCTGTATTTTAAATAGAAGAAGGTTATGAACTTAACCGTTTATTTTTCTTTACACTTTTATAGTTATTTGTGTTAGCTTGGGATGGGGTATATATGTTTGGAAAAAATCCGGATCTCAGATTTGTATTTTGATAACATTCTATAGAGGAAATATCGACAATTTTCCGTCTAAGTTTTAATAAGTGTGACATTCTTTAGATTAATGTATTGATTAAATTATTTTCTCTGTCTCTGTCTAATGCATTTGATAACTTGTTGTGTATAAGATCATTTTTTGTTCATAGATACGTTTTTACTTACTTTCTTCCAGTTTTCCCTATGTATTTTGAAGAGCAGTTGTCACAGTTTATTTCATACATACCTATTTCAGAATTATTACTGTAATGAGCAGTTTTTGGTTATGTTCATATCCATAATAGTTTTCGATGTAGTTGTAAATATTCACATTGGATAAATTATTTACTATAGTAGATGTTAGAGAATTAGTAGGTAGTATTTTATGTCTAATTTTATCACATTTATTGTTGTAAACTAGGGAAGGTAACTGAATAGAATAATCACACGAAGGTTGGTAATGAACAATAATACACAAGAAAAGAACAACACATATAAGATTCGCCAGCAGCGCCTAGAAGAATTAGCCAACTGCTAGAAGTGATTCAAGTGAATTCCACAATAAATCTCTAACTGCAGGGTATCTACCAACCACCCCAAGCGCTGAGATGTGGCACAAGGCCGAATTTAATGTGGGGTATACAAGCACATAGGCTCGGCTAAAAATTACCCGTAGAATATATAAATGTATAAAACGGGGTCAGGTAGCAGTTTCCCGAGACGAGACGCTGCCGTTCGACATAGCTTCGTCTGGGGATCCTCTCTACCAGGAAGGAGAGAGTTTGACCAGCAAAGCTGGAGATGAATCTCCAATTGCAGACCAACATACAGTATTTACTACTGTATTTATGGGAAAGGGGACATACATATTATCTTCCGTAGGTATGCTACAGCATTGATCTAGGTCCACTCGTTAGTTCCATCAGTTTAGCCATGTTGAATTGATTCTCGCCATTTTATACCCACTGAGTCGAATCAACCTCATGTTTTCCGTATTCCATTGATAAAGAGAAAGTTCTACATATAAATCATTTTCATGAGAAATACTTCTCTGTGAAACGTACCCCAGCATGAATACTCCCCTGAACACTAGAAATTTAACCTTTTCAAGTCAAGGATCAATATCTATCTATCTTCCTTATCTTCATAGTCGTCACATCCCTTCTGACTTTTCTTTATATTACACGCCTTATTAATTACCACTGTACAGCGATTTGCCCTTGAACCTGTTATGGGATGAACTTTAGTAAAACATGTATCTAAGCATAAATATTTGTAGGTATTTGTCAGCAAAATCTACGTGGACAATGAAAATACTTTACCATGCAGTTCAGTCACGTCATCTATGTTTATTTTGCCAATTAAAGAACAGGTTTGAAACACCAAACAATGATGATGCATCGGACAAAAGAGTGATTAGAAAATATTGTTATAAATCAACAGAAATGAATTTCTATCAAAGTTAATTTCTTTTCCGACATCTTGTGGCACTTTTAAATCAGACTCGAGGCTCTTGTCTTTGACAGTGTTTGGTTGACGACATTAATATATGATTGTTTATTAAATGTAGCGAAAGTCAGTTTTACTCAGCGATAAAGATGACAGTCCGTATCGTAAATATTTTCTTTATTCTAATGTTCAGTATATTTATTCCAATGTTTATAAGATACACTTACGCTTCAATTATATATTCACACTTGCTTTTTATAATGCTATGTCTGTTACGGTTTTTTGGGTATATACTAGATATATAACTAGTGAGCGAGTCAAAATGACTTATTTCCCTTTATAGTCGACAAATAGAAGGTTGACCAATCAGAAGCCGCTGAACATTGTATCCGTCGTGTATAAAGGCGGCAATCTTTGTTTTCTCACCGGAAGGACCAGAGGAAACTTGTCCGGCGAACATGACAGACGAAAGAACTACGCTCTGCTACTTTGCTGCGATATCCACTGCGAACCTGCACTACGCTTTCCCACTGTCTCCGAAATATTCACTGCCAACCTCTGGATTCTATGCTCGAGGACGACCGTCATGAAAATGTCTAACAATGTCTATTAATAATGTTGGACTATGATAATTCTCCATATTTGCTTTTGTGTGAAGTTTATTAACGTTGGCTTCTCTACGATACGAAATTCAGTTTTCCATCTGTAGGATTGGTTGCCCTTCAAGGTTAGATTGATCAGTGTACTCGGTTATTTATACAATGCCCCATAATTAAATGAAACAAGATAATTGTTTTAAAAACAGACTTTCATTTCTTTTCATCATATTTAATGTGTTACAAGAGTATGACTTTCTAACTTTTATAATTTTTTCTAATTTTTTTTTCATTCCTTTTCAGAAATCTATAAATAAAGAATACAGAAGAAGACATCATTGTCACCCCACCCTCACACACACACAGGAATTTTTGGCATAAGGTTCCATAAAAGCAAATGTTTATCGCCAAAAGATCAATAGCAGAGTTTAATGAATGCATCCAGTTAGCTGTGCAGGTGATAACTCCTGAAATGCTTGGAAATGTCTTTTGCAACTGTAAGGATAAATTTTAAATTTGAAGGGATACAGACGGAGAACATATAGAAAATGTTCAAAAAAGTTTTGACGTAATATTAAATAAAACTATTTTCTTTGTATTATAATTAATAAATAAACATAATTTTTTTTTGTCATTTCTTTTTAATTGTCCGATTTCATTGCAATAGTTAAGAAGAAATGATAATAGACGGATTTATACTTTTCGCAGGGAGATTTCTGTAAATACCAACGTAACACAGTGAGACGGAATTCCAGAATCCAATTTCGACTTCCCGAACTAAAGCATATTAATGAATCAGTTTCCATTTTCCCTATTTTTATGTTTTATGATTACAATTATGCATATGTTAATAATTAATTAAAACAGTTATGACGTTTAACTATCTTCCAAATAACTGCTTTTATCAGTCTTTTTATTTCTCTTTCTTCATAGATGGGATCCTCCGTTGATTTCATCGTATGAGTTCTCAAGATTTCAGTTTCTATGTAAATTGTTAAACTTCACACACGATTGGATTGAGGTGGTAACGATAGTATTGCAACGTCTACGCTTTTCGGTAGAGTTGATAGATGAGAAATGTTACACAGTGCGCCACGAAATGTCCGAATAGTCATTTTTGTTTTGGTTCGAATACTAATATTTGCTGGCCAATGGTGCATTATGGATCGCAAAGTCTATTGAATTGGTTTAACAGTTATTGAGTAGGCGGTAACGGTCATATCTCAAATGATTCTAGAAGGTACAGATACACGCACACACACACACACACACACACACACATATATATATATATATATATATATATATATATATATATATATTTCGGAAGAATAAATAGATTTATTTTAAACCAAGTAGTAGATACGTCGTCTCTGGAATAGACGCAACATTTGTATTTATTAAATACCATGTATTATCTCAATCTGCTGTGGCATTTGGGATATTTTAATAAAGAAAATTCTTTCCCCCTGCAATAATCAAACTTGCGTCCCCCTTTGTATGGGAAATTGTCGTTTGATCTGGCGTGATTTACTGTTCGGCAACGAAATGATGGGGTGTTATTTTTCAAAAATGAAATGTTAGCT
>CAHIKZ030003967.1:1922500-1960000 GCA_903632075.3 Acanthosepion pharaonis
TTCTAACTGTCGTCCAGTAACTGATAATGTCTGGCCTTTTGTTTTTTAATAGTCATACCAAAACTTACCCGTGTTGGTAACTGAAGTCTCCTAAACGGGAATGAAATGTCCAACCCTGATGGAATAAGGGTCATCTAGGGAATAAAGTCCCCTCACATTTTCCATACCCAGTAAGAATCGATGGCACGATTGCAGTTGGCAACAGTTTCTTAACCACCAATCTCGTGTTATTACAAAGTCTTGGTGGGTCTAGATTATGCTATGGCAGTATAGGAGTTCTAGTCTATGTGAAAGTAGTCCGAGTGTTTCTAGGAAATACAAAAATTTCACTGGATAATTGGCCACCTGTTACGGATCCAGAATTGTATCCCATGACCTGATGCTTCCAGGAAGGACATTGATTCTGTAAATATTGTTCTTTTGGAGCCTGTATTACCATGTCACATAACCAATTGTATTGTTTTGTAATTATGTTGAAAGTTTGGAAAAGCCTTACCCTTAAGTTCATCAGCACTGAAGACCGGTCTAATTTTCACTCTCCATTGGCATCTAAATGTACGTTGTCATTGCCAAGTCTTAAATGTTACAGGACAACTGAGCTGATCTCAAAATAATTGTGCACACCTAATGGCGCCCAGTGTCAACGGTTGAACATGTCACAACAACAGAGAAGATTTGAGATCTACACTGGCTTCATCAGACGCTGCCGATTATATCAAAGGGTACCAGACCCTTTGATATAATCGGCAGCGTCTGCTTAAAGTCTCCAGATAGTAAGTGTGTTATACGTCCCATAGGCGAAGGACAATCCCTAATGTCTCATATGGTTCGGTCTAATGCTCCTAGAGGTGTCCTGTGTGCGATGAGATATTGATCCCATACGATGAACCTGCACTCTTTTAGCACTTGGGACAATTCAGAGATTTTGCTGGTACCGCAAATCTGATTATCGGATGACGTCCAGTTCAAGTGAAGCTTAAAGTTGAATGTGAAGTTCGGTCACCAGGCAGCAAAGTTGAAGCAATACTAGATGAGGCCACTGCCAAAGCTATGTTCTTGTGTTGTCGAACTTTGGCCAAAAGCAGCTTAGCAACTAATGTATTTCTCGCCCCTCCAGTAGCATCTAGGAAGAACATTCCACTTTGGAGAAGCGGACATTGTCAGCAACAGTGTCATAAGCTCTCATTTGACCCAGAAGCAACCATTGCTGATTTAAATCAACATATGCACACAGGGCATTGATGTTATAGGATGTTTCTCTCAACATCTCTGTATTTAATGCATCTTTCACAGTCCGATGAGATTTGGGCAACACATATCATCAGTAACACGTGCCCTCTAACAGAAACGACATAGATTTCTAAAACGATTAACTAACTTTTGTAAATCTCATCACTGAAATCTATTTCCATACTTGGAAATTGGATTTGGGCTTTGTAATTAAAGTCTTCAGACAAGCTATCCGTATACTTAGGCCAACTAGGATCCCTTAGCATGTTTGCAATAGGACTGAAAAGAGCAATCTAAGATTCCCAGAGGGTTTTGACACAATAGCCCCAGTTATTGTTGCATGTCACTGACCATCATCTTCAAGCAAACCTCGACTCAAAACCAGTCCGCTTGCATTTATAAGGACGGATTTGGGGCCTCGAATTTCATGAAGAAGGAGACGAAGCTAAAAGCATTTATCAGACATAATGCCAGGGTGCTCCGCTACATCCTGAACTATCAAAATCTATGTTCCTCTTTCTTTTTGCCCCACCCAAGATTGCCAGGTACTAAATCATGGTGTATGGAATCTCTCAGATGAATATAATTCTCTGATAGTAGATGTTTTCGATTGTTTCTAATGAAACACAGCCTCTCACACTTCATTTTAGCAGCCATACCAACTGCATATTGAGAGGGATGAAAATGATTGAAGAAATTGTCAAGCAACATAGAACGGGGCGCATTGAATTCCTTACACGATGCATCTTTGTCGAACATATCCTCCGGAATGCTCGGATGACGATGTTTAATACAAAAATGTAACCATCATTTCCATTAACAGAATGTCTCATTAATTCGTTGAAGCGTTTTGTCCTATCGCTTTAAAACAATGTCATTCCTGTTATGATGGTCAACGTGGAGAACCACTGCGATTTCATTGAAGTTCATTAAACCATCCCTGATGCTGACTTCCACTAGGTTGTTTGTCTGCATTCCATTAAAGTTCTGAGTAGAAGCACATTTAAATCATTTGACATAGTTATTTCTATAATTTATCATTTATTGCAGTATCAGTGTAAGCTCGAGTTTGGTACCCGATGATATAGAATTACGCCTGGCCACTTGTTTTTGAAAGTTGACGACAAAATACAACTGAAGAAATTGTGGCTCTTCATTTGTTAGTGGCAGTGGGGATCCAATAATACCGTACGCTTAAGCCTGCACTTTAAGAGGGGACGCCAAACCACCTTCCCTAATAAAGTTAGCCCAAGTCAATTGAAAAGCAAAATTGTACTTCATAACGTTTTCCAAAAAGTGTTTTGAATATTGAGTGGTGTCTGAAATAAGGAGCTTCCAATCCTGTGGCGAATCTTCTAGTAACGGGATCCTGAACTTGCCACTCAAACAACATATTCCAGGAGTTTCCCTTCAGATTTATTGGGTTCACAATTACCACAATCATGGAGCCTGTAGTCACTTTCTTTTAAGATGCGTAGTCATACTCCGGCTTAAAGTTACTAAACACGGAGCCAATGCACCCAGATAAGGGCAGCTTTACTCCGTTCCTTAGTCCTGCCAACCTACTGCATTTCTTGCCTTTGTTCGGGAATTTCAGCTGCTCTATGAACATCTGTCGGCGTCCTATCGGCTTATAGTCATTCATCTTTTTGGTGAGGAGTCCCAACTGCCTTGTTAGAAGCAAACCTAGCACTATTAACTTCTAGCCTTTCGCCTCTTTCCTCATAAGTCTCAACTGCCCTGCAAGGAGCAGACCTAGCTCTATTATATTCTAGTGTTTCGTCTCTTTCCTCATAAGTCTCAACTGCTCTGCTAGCCGCTCACTTAGCATTAGCAACTTTATGCCTTTTGCTGTCTTTGCTAAAGAGTTTTAGCTGATCTGTTATGTAACTGATATGGCTTTCACTTCCTGAAGCCTTTCTGGGCATCACTCAGGATTTTTAGCCGCTCTGCGCGCAGATTTTCATCTTCTCTGTTGTGAGGCTCTCCCCTTTTTACATGAGATGGACTGGTCCAAAGTATATTTATACTGACAGAGAGAATAACGGATGTTGAGATACGTGAAGGTATGTTGAGATACCTTGAGATACGTTGAGACAGGTTGAGAGATACGGAGACAGACACAGGTTGTTCTCAGAGAGTTATACAAGAGTCCAGACAGAGAGATTACGGCTTTACTTACAGAGACTTGTACATATACTTTCTACTAACCCGCATTCCTGGACTACTAATCTTCACTTCAAGTCTGTATTCTTACTTTTACTACACTTATTTTTCTATCACAATTACTAGTGTTGTTTCTTTATTTGTGCAGGATTCCATTCACGGAATCCACAACATTCTCCGAATCCTTTTCTTTCGCTGATATACTACATCCGTCCTGGTTCGTTCGGCTTGCAGTTTTCTTCCCTTTGTTTTGATGTTTTACATGGCCGGTGTAAAGGATTTCGTGTACATGCGCTTTGTAAATATGTTTCTCTCTGTGTTCTGATATCTTCCATAGCTAAACATTGGGAACCTCTTGTATTTGCTTTCCTTTGAGTTGCTAAAATCTTGCTTGGTGTTGTTCTATAGTGACGTGGAACTTCGCTGTTAAAATGATCATTGGGTTTACCCACGCCAAGAAGATTAATGATGGTTCCTAATGACAAGGAATACTAAGTTTTCTTTTATAGGTGAAATAAAGATCTTTGAAATGCCAAACGCTTCTTTAAAATCAGATAATATAATCAGCGAGTAATTTGACACTGGCGTAAATCTGAACGCTTAACGCATAACTCACATATCACTTCTGATGATCTTATCTTTTTTATTTAATTATTCTCCTTATTTTATATCAAAAACGATTTAGAATAACAATAATAAAAAACACTCACCGATGCCAGATCATGGTTTGGTCTGGTCAACCAAGTCGCTTTGGCATACTAACTGAGCCCAGTCATGCTTCCATTTCGTGATATCGTAAAACGAGACTCACACTTTATATGGAATAAAAGCCTTGAGGATGCATTCCAGCATTCAAAGAAGGTCATAGTTGACTTAGTTCGAAAAGGCATTGCAAAATTTCAAAAAGAACGAATAACCTGCCTCGTCCCAGATTGGAGCAAAGACGGAATGGGCTTCCTACTTCTACAGAAGTATTGCTCATGCACCACCGACAAAGCCCCAGTTTGCTGCCCTGAAGGTTGTCGCCTGATATTTGCTGGTGGCAGATTCTGCATTGATGCTGAACGCAGATATGCATCTATTGAAGGCGAGGCAGCAGCAATTACGTGGGCATTGGAAAAATGTCGCATTTTTGTAATGGGTTGCCCGAATCTCATAGTGGTTACAGATCATGAACCATTAAAAGGATTTTTCGGAGATAGAGACCTTAGTAAAATCCAAAACGCCCGATTATTCAGGTTAAAAGAGAAAAGACTCAGGTACAGATTCACCATTCAGCACTGCCCTGGAAAATGGCACAGAGCCTCCGATGCTGTCTGTCGTAACCCAGCAGACATCTCACAGGCACTCCTAAATGTATTCACTGCTGAACCCTCTCAATCAGACATCATAGAGTGTGACAATATGGATGACTGGGTCAAATCAACAACCCTATTAGCAACATTCGGTGACAACCTGGAGCGCATCTCACCAGACGTTATCCGTGCGGCGGGACGCAGCGATCCGCAATACAAAAAATGGGCTGTCAAACACAGGTTATCATTTGCTGGTTACCCACAATCCAATGGTCGGGCAGAGCTTGCTGTCAAAACGGCAAAGAGAATCGTAAATGGCAACACAGGAGCCTAAGGATCGTTGGACAATAATTGTGCAGCAAGAGCCATCTTCCAATACAGGAATACGCCCATTCAAAACATCGGGTTATCCCCTGCTCAACTACTACTCCACCGCCGACTACGTGACTACATACCATCCTACCCCATACTCTATAAGCCACACGCGAATTGGATAACCGCAGCCCCAAATCGGGAGATAAGTCTGTCCCGGCGGAACGCTCGTCTCATAGACCGATGCAACAGAACAGCACATACCCCTTCAAAAAGGACAAATAGTGGCACTACAACGACCAACAACCCGCCGATGGGACACAACAGGTCAGGTCATTGAAACCCTCCCCAACCACCAATACCGTATCAGAGTTGATGGATCAGGTAGAATTACCTTACGAAATCGCCGATTCCTCAGGAAACTGGATACACCTACAATTCCAGTTCCCAGACCTAGTGCCTTACCTGAGACCCCTACACCAGTGCCACAAACATTCGACGCTGGAATAACGTCGAACACTGCTCAGTCGTCTACAATAACACGGACAAAAACCCCTCGGGCAGTGTCCAGACTACTTCCGCACAACCAGCCAGGTTTAAAGGAACTCATCCCTCCCCAAAGGCCACTACACACACGCGATGGGGGTGTGACGTCGCCCCTCCTTGGTCGCAGCGTCGACTCTGTCGTTCGATCTCGTTCGCGGCTCCAACTGTGACGTGACGTGATGTGGCCGCCCAAGGGTCGATCCTTGTCACGGACAGCACCAGTTGTGACGTTTTTTGCCGCGGCGTCAGCTGTTCGCTCCTCGCTGCAAAGTGTGACGTTCCAACCCTCTGGTTAGATGATTACCAGCCTCGCCGTTCCCAACTCGCTTCCAACACCTGGTTACTAGGGTAACTGTACTGATCTCCGGTCTGCCTATCCACGTTGTGATTAGATCTTAGACAGACGGGATCAAACAGGAGTCGGGGCCGTATGCCAGCTGGGTTCAACAGGGGGTGGCAACACACAAGTAAAAAAAAAAAAACTCACGAGGCAAAAATTACTGATAAGAAAGTGTAACAACCTTTTTATATCTAATGTTCGTTACATAAAAATTATTCTTACTTCCCGACCCGTTTTGTGGACTGTGGCACCAAGCTTCTATCATACAATTTAAAGACTTCGAGTTGCCTACTCTCTAGAATTTTGTATGTCGGAGTGTGGTTTGGTTTCGACACTGGGCGCTAATCTCTACCAGTCGTTCACGGCTGATTCTTCTCTTCGGCTTGAGTTGGACGAGCTTATTCGCTTCGGCTTGAGTTGGACGTATTTCTTCACTTCGATTTGGGTTGGACGAATTTCCACCCTCAGGCTTGGCCTGGTTTCAACTTCTTCTAAACGCAACTGCAAGTAACTTCTTCTTCTTCCGTCCTGCAACTCTTCTCGCCAAGGTCCGAACTCTTCTCTCTGCCGTCTGAGGTGAACTCTTCTCTCTGCCTTCCGGGGCTGAACTCTTCTCTCTGCCTTCCGGGGCTGAACTGATTTCTGTCGATTGGGGTTCTGCTTTCATTGACGCCGCAACAAACTGGGGTGGGTCTGTCGGCGTCAGGGTTTCTTGATAATTCCAAAAGTCGCATTAGTTCTGATTTCCCATTATCGCTCTTATTTTCACCCCTACTTCCTCACAGTGCCTCTGGGGGGGGAGGCGCATACCCATCTCTCCCGGTCTCTTGTATGTCAGGTGACCGTTTTCGACCAATGGGTCCTGGTCGAGCGTCCTTTCTCCTCTTTCTCGCATATATCACGTGACCGCTTTCGGCTAATGAGATTCTGGTTGGGCGTCTCCGTCCTTCGTGACGTCTCAATCGGGCGCGGTCTATCCCGGCTTTGTTCTGGGAAAGAAACACCTTGCTAAAAAAAACAAAATCCAATTTGGCCTTTTTTTT
The DNA here is from genome assembly GCA_903632075.3 of Acanthosepion pharaonis. Taxonomy (NCBI): domain Eukaryota; kingdom Metazoa; phylum Mollusca; class Cephalopoda; order Sepiida; family Sepiidae; genus Acanthosepion; species Acanthosepion pharaonis. The sequence goes on from CAHIKZ030003967.1 coordinate 1,929,433, forward strand.
TCGCACGCACGAAAATGACAATCTCGGCCTTTCTCACCTTTTGGTTTTTGTCAAAACAGCCCGCCGCTAATTAGATGTGACTTCAGGAAGAATTTTTCTCGTCTCGCTGGCGCTCTCTGTGAGCTAGAACAATTGTTTTCATTTTTTTTTTTGCTCAGACCTGATAGTCAAAATCTTAATTATCTGAATTGAAAATATCTTCACTTTATCATCGTGGGGTTCTAATCTTCAACAGGTCAGGATCTGTATACAATTCCAGCGGTCACCTTCTCATCCCAAAAGACACCCCTTTCCGATTAATATTTCGTTTTCCATTGTTCTAAAAATCGAATTTCTCCAAATTGATAATGAGCTCCCACATTCTTCCGTGGACACAAAAAGTAGGCCAGATGTTTTGACCGATATTTTTATCAATCGTACGTATGTTCATCCACTTTTACCATGTCTGTTTTTTTTTTTATTTCTTTCATTATCTCTAGGCTTATTCTTAATTTCTATTGTTCGAAATTCGGTCAGGCGCGTTGGCCTAGATATCTCTTGACACCTGTTTTCGCTTATGACCGGCTTTTACATTATCCATCTCTCCCTCTCTTTTTCTTCCTTTTCCTTTTTTCTTTCTTCCTTCTGCTTCCCTTAGGATTGCCTAAATACAATTAGAGAATTATTCTCAAAACTCAATTATTCTTCGTCTAAATAACTAACAACTGGTTAATAAACCGAATAAAAATTAAATCATATTTCTATGAATATTTCTTTTTAGTTTTTCTAATAATGCAGGGTGCCACAATCCTCCCCTAACCGATTTGTCATTTACCCGTAAATGACACCTAAACCCAATTACATCATTTAACATGCACCATGCATTTGTCTCATGCAATTCTATTCTACTTTCTTACATGCAAGGGTAATGTTCTTTTCATGCAATGTAATGTTCTTTTCATCTTCTTTTGTTCTACATGAAAGGGTAATGTTCCTTTCATCTTCTTTTGTTCTACATGCAATGTAATGTTCTTTTCATCTTCTTTTGTTCTACATGCAATGTAATGTTCTTTTCATCTTCTTTTGTTCTACATGCAAGGGTAATGTTCTTTTCATTTTCTTTTGTTCTACAAGCAATGTAATGTTCTTTTCATTTTCTTTTGTTCTACATGCAAGGGTAATGTTCTTCTTCATTTTTTTTTTTTTACATGCAAAAGTAATATGTGCGTGTGTCTGTGGGCGCAGATGTGTCTACTATGGTTTGTTCTTCTTGGTCAATGTTTTCCTCTCCGCTGTGGGAGGTTTTTCCGCCGCACGTGGTGGTCTCACGCCAGCCTCCTCCGTTGGTCTTTCAGCAATTTCTTCGCCAGTCCTGTCTGAGTAAGGAACACTGCTCGGCATCTCCCTCTCGAGTTGCTGCATGCTCACTAGATTGTCGTTCGCTAATCTTCTCTTACTCCTAAACTTACATACTAATACACCCCCGATGGTTATAACTAGGAATGTACCCATTACTATTGACCAACTTATCGCGATCTGCTCATTGTCTTCCCAAGCCACACCTTTGTTTCCCAACGCACTTAACTTATCTCTTAATTGATCCATATCGATCTTTTCTATTGGCTTCATTAATACTGGCATCTTATTTAAGGTAACATTAGAGAATCTCTTCACTATCGGCTCCCATAATTCTGTACAATTGACTAAGCCTCTACCAATCATCTCTATGATTGAATCTTTTTCTTCATATCTTTCTTCTTTCTGGTAATAGGGGGGTAATGAAATGGATATTCCAACCGCCGAACATCCCATGGGTAGTGTCACCAGGGATAACGGTGGCCTTATTCGTAATGTCCTTGTGGACTCTCCCCCACATACCCTAGACAAGCTGATATGTTTCTGTGTGGCTACTGCCCACACCCCGTCTGAAACACTGATAGCTTGTGGTAATGCCGTGTTTGTTAAAACCTCTACTTGGCAGATTCTTTTGATTCCTTCTCCCTTCCCTTCAAACAATTCTAGTATGCACATTCTGCGGTTACCAGTTTTATAGATAGGGCTTAACGAGGTACAAGTCCCTAGGGCATCATCTCGACACCTTTTAGCTTCTTCAGCTGATAGCAACATGAATTTCGTTCTCCCCGAATTTAAAGCTATGTAGTCTGCTTCCACCTTGTACCTTGCTATCATTCCCAAACCTTGATCTCTTCTGGGGTAGGGAATGGGTAAGTTTATAACCTGGTATATCTCGAATATACTCTCGCTATCTAACAACGGAACAGATATCACTACCAATAATCGCCTATTTTCTAACAAGGTCACACATCCAAGTGCATTGTAATATTTCCACAATTATTTAGTGGGGTCCACCGGTAGCCTTAAATGGTGGGGTAATTCGGCCTGTATGCCAAGTAGTGCTTCCCTTAGGTGACCCAGGTTTACTATGCTTGGGGAGAGGTGTCCTAATGACAGCATGTCTAATTGCGCCCTCACGTGTTCCAGCAAGGTCGTCAACGACTGACTAGTTTGTCGTACCTTATTCGTAATCGTCATTAGCTGGAAATATTTTTGCATGAATCCGCTCATTTCCTGTAATTCAATCATTACAGTTTCTGTATTATTAATTACCTCTTGTCTCAACTTCGCCAGGTTGTCTATTAACCAATTGATTCTGGCTCTATTTTTGGACACTTCTAACCTTGTCACATTTAATGTTGTCACACTCTCTCTTGCCACCTGGGCAAGCGTCCTCTGGTTTACCTCCACTTGTCCCAGTTTCCTTCTTATGAATTTAACGTCATCTTCAGTCACTGTTCTAAACAGGACACTCAATGCCTTTCCCACAATCGGAAGTACGGATCTCCTTTCCCGCGTCTGCAGTAACTCTATTCCCTGCAGGTAGTTTTGCATGTCTCTCCATTGAGCCTCTATCATCGTGGCTTCCGATTCTAGGGAGTGCAATAAACTAAGATACCCTTTGTGCTTGGGATAATCTTGTCCTACTTTCAACCGGGCTGCATCCAGTTGCGTTAGCTCGTTTCCTAACTTATCTAGTAGCGACTCATACGGGTTCAAATCTATCACGAATGTGACCAACCACTTAGACCTGGTTGTTATTACTTCGCTCGTTTTTTTAAAAATGGTGTTTCGGCTGCGCTTCCCGGCTTCCGCCATCGTCACCATCAGCGTGGCTACCACCATCATCGTCATCACCAACCCTCTCATCTTGATCATTCCTGAAAGGTAACAAATTCTCTTGTTGTTATTCTTCACAACCACTCAGTCTCGCTCGACTCATCACTCAATCATTTCATAACTTATTACTAAGTTCAGCTCTTCCCTCCTCTAGCTAACCTCTAGCAGACAGAATGGTCCGGTCAGGTGTGCGTGGCGCTCACTCTAAAGGTCGTACTTTATGACACCACTGATGGCCAATCAATAATGCCAATAATCTTCTTCCGTCCCTTGTGAGGTGCAGCCCGCGACTCCATCCCCTCCACTCACATCCACCGCAGTCAGCCAGCAGGTTTTTGGATGAGCCAGTGTCGTTATCTGTCGACACTAAATGCTTCTATTCTGCACAGCCCTCTTGTTCTACTGAGATTTGGGGTTCTTCACCCTCCCTGATCTCATCTTCTGAGGTGATTCAAATCTTTTAAGACACTGACCTTTTAACTCAGGTATTACGTTTATTGAAAGAATATATATATACAAGTAAAGGATTGGTATATACGGAATAAATTCCAATATTATTCTTAAAAGAGTGCTCAATACAGAGCAGAGCAAATATAATTATTTATTCGAAAATTATAACATAAAAATGTTATAAAATCACTACAAAAATAGACATTTTGTTTCAACACATCTGGTGTCCTATCAAGTGATGCTGTTGAATGTAGAATAAAGGGTTTTAAAAGGTTCAAACCAATCAAACACCACTCACTAGTGAAAACGCTGTTTCATAACCTGGAATGACCAGTATATGAGTATTCAAAAAACTTGACAACGGACTTTAATGTTATAATAATTATTTAATGCTTTAATGTTGGGATTAGAATAAAGTAGAATTTATTCTAACTAATAAGTATTAAATTATACTATAAAATTCAGCATTTGCAATTGCGAGGGATATTATTATAATTATATATATATATATATATATATATATATAAGCATCTGACATAAATACATACTTTTCAAGCGAGTGTTACCAGCAGAGAATGAATTATTAAAAGGTTTCTTCCTGCATATCATTGAATTTTATCTGCACTGATTGAACTTACATTGTGACCTTGAATTAGATTAGGGAAAACTTAGTAAATGGATTCTATTTATCATGATAACCTAGCAAAGAACAGTGTTCAGCGTGGTAAGTTTCCGTTAAGTTTTTAAAGGGTTCCTATTATCTTGGATATTTGAAGAATATTTTTCCATCCAAAAGTTGGCCTCGTCTCATAGTCATATTATAGTTCCATTTGTTCCTTAGATAGTGAGAATAAGAAAGAAAGAAAGAATGAAAGAAAGAAAGAATGAAAGAAAGAAAGAAAGATGGAAAAAAAGAGAGCGAAAGAAAGAAAGAAAGAAAGAAAGACAGACAGAGAAAAAGGAAGCAAGAAAGGAAGAAAAGACAGAAAGAAAGAAAGAATGACACACACAGAGAGAGAGAGAGAGAGAAATAAACAAAGAAAAAGGAAATATAGAATGAAAGGAAGAAAAAAAGATACAACAAAAACGATAATAATAGAGAAATGATAAAAGAAAGAGAAAAAACGAAAGAAAGAAAACAAGAGAAAGAAAGAAAGAAAGAAAGAAAGAAAAAGAAAGAAATAGAAAAAGAAAGAAAGAAAGAAAGGGAGAAAAAGAAAGAAATAGAAAAAGAAAGAAAGAAACCAAGTTAGAGGAGGTACTGGAAAATGACAAATTGTTGTATTTGTAGCTCGTTACATCTTCAAATATTACCTTGCATTCATATTTCTGATTGTTATTGCAATATTCTGTTAAAGTTAAGAAGCTCAAATAATTAATGATGCAATAATAGAATGCAAAGCATATTTAAATGTTTCGAACTCACATGGCCCTTATTCAATTATTAACGTAATGTGACTTAGTGACATATTAAGGTGAAGTTAATAAATACTCATGTAACAGAAATTAATTTCCTTGCAATCTTTTTTACAAAGGTATTTTTCAGATATTTTAACAACATTCTTTTTTCATAAGAAAATTCGAAAAACATAATACCAGGAAATTTTCACGAGCGATGCTAATTAATTTTTATAACGAGAGTGAGTAGCCATTAAGCATAAGTCGCAGATAATTCGATGTTGATTACATATTAAGGTTCAATTGAAGAAGAATCTGTATATTGAGAGAAGCCTGTAACATCTTCGAATTTCTTCAGGTCGTCTAATCAATCTGTTTATATTGCACAGGTTAAATTAAAGTTTGTATATATGTAATATCCCAAATATCTATTCAAATTATACATAAATGCGCATATATATATATATATATATATATATATATATATATATATATATATATGGCCTGTAAATATTAATGCTTTCAAAACTATACAGGTCTGATTTAAACATCATAGAGGAAGGTCCATGCCCCCTATCTGCTTGGGTGATGCTCGTCTCCATGTGAGTGTCTCACTCTGCGTTCTCGGCCTCCCGTTTTCAACTAAAGTTTGGAACAACTACATTGAATCAATAGCTGCATCTACCGCAAGGAAAGTTGGTTCATTGTGCGTACCAGAGGGTATTTCTCGTTTCACACATGTACAAATCTACTTGCATTGAATACTGTGGCCCTATATGATCTAGTGCCTCTACCATTCATTTGGATCTTCTCCACAAAATCCAAAGATGGATATGTAATATAATCCATCCTGAATTGCTACACGACTCCACACACTTTCTAACAGGTGGGGTGTAGCTTAACTCTGTCTTTTCTACAAATATTTTCATGGCTACTGCTCTAACGAGCCTTTTTCCTGGTGCCCCGACTGCATGAATTTAATTTAATAATTCTTAGTGAGATATTCTTAATCTTAATGAATCATACTTGCTAAAAAACACTTAATTTAAAAAATAAAACAATCGATGTATATCATGACTTATCTATAAAAAAATAAACAAATGTTTATTTTAATAAATAATGTTTATAAATGTATAATAATATAATGCAAGTTATAATACAGATGAAAAATAAACGAATAAATAGATAATTAAAATAATCAAGTTGTCCCTTTTAAAATTTGAAATTAAATCAAATATAGATAAAAAATGGATTGAATACAAGAAAATACGATTTTTCTTATCTTGTCGTATACATACATGCGTGCGCCCCCCTACGTATATATATATATATATATATATATATATATATATATATATATATATATATATATATATATATATTTGGTTGAATAGATGTGATTGTGACCCTGGGTTTCACGCTTTAGCGATCGTCAGACGATCGCTAAAGCATGAAACCCAGGGTCACAAACTCACATCTATCCAACCAAATATGCTAGCTCTATCTCTGATATTGAGCGCTTTCTAATAATTACCGCATATAATATATAAATAATTATACATATATAAATTTATTTATATTTATATACACTTTTCACATATATATATATATAGTTTTATTCGCTACACCGTTCTAACCATGTTTCAAAATGGAAGCTAAAGCTGTTCTTTTTATATATATATATATATATATATATATATATATATATATATATATATATATATATATATATATCCTCACTGGTAGCACGACACGGCGTTTTCATGCACAACGCAAATTCCAATCATCAGATGGAGTGTACATGAAATTTCGAGTCATACAATCGTTGAAGTATAATATATATATTTATTAATATATACTTAATAGGTCTGTTTTATTACATTTGTGTATATATATATATATATATATATATATATATATATATATATATATATATATATATATATATATATATATATATATATATATATATATGGCGTGTGTCCTTTTATATATATATTATTTATGTATTATATATGCGCGGTACTTAATGGAAAGCGCTCAATATCAGTGATAGAACTAACATATTTAACATCAATCCATATATATATATATATATATATATATATATATATATATATATATATATATATATATATACGTGAGTATCATACTCTAGTCCCTCCTTCCTCATTATGTCCCAGAAACTTCAGCTGCCTTTTCCTGATGTTAATTATAAGCCTCCTCCTTGTTTGTATCCTCTCTAAGACCTCATCGTTGCTCACACGCTCGATCCATGATATCCTTAGCATCCTTCTGTAGAACCACATCTCCGTAGCCTCGAATCTCTTCTTCAGCTTTGAGGAAATCGTCCTACATTTGCTGTCGTAATGAAGGAAAGATGTCACGTAACAGCTCAGTATTCTTTTCTTTGTTACCAAAGAAATCCGCCTGTCTTGCAATACTATGCCCAGCTTTTGGAATGTGTCCTTGGCCATTGCAATACTTCTACGGATCTCCATGTCGCACTTACCTTCCTGTGACAAAACGCTTCCCAGATATTTAATCTTCCGCGTCTGCTTGATTTTAATGTTCCCGACCTTCAATTCGCATTTCTGGCATTCCTCTTACCGATGACCATTCATACTGTCTGGAGTAGTCGTAGAAATCATTCTTTGCTAAGTTTAGACTAACAACCCGTGCTTTTTCAGCTCTTGAACCTGTCTCTAAATAGCATGTACGTATTTATAATTCATTCTTGCATATCTTCGTGGGGTTGCTACATTTTTTTTTGTTTCCAAATTATTAATTTACTTAAGTATGAACCTGTTCTTTCGCTATTACTAAACGTTTTAGTTTCCGTAACAGTTGTTTTATTTCCAATGGTACTGAATTTAATTCAAATCATCTTAAGTTACTATTGAAAAGTTTGTTGAATAGAAGTCGTGAATTGATTTCAATCGATTTAAACGTTAAGATTAGCACCTCCCTTCCTTCGGTCTTGTTTTTAAATGTGAGGAATTTTTATTCCTCTTTCTCTTCCCTTTTATTTTATTTGATTTTTGCTACTATTTTTTTTTTTAAATTGCTCAAATTCGAATTTAATGCCCACTTTTTTTGTTAGCATTTTAGTAAGGGGCAACAGGACTTATACAAGTTAAAACTTAAAACCTTATTACAAAAAAGAAAAAAAAATTCCCCCGCTCACTATTTAGGTATGTATTCCAGTCGATATTTCGGCGATAAACCGACTACTCCACTCCGAGTTCCGACTGAGGCGTCTCGTTAACAAGCCAATAGGACGAAAAACAAGACCTAAGAAAGGGCGAAGGAATTCTATATCAACTGCCAGCTAAATAAAGGTGGTGTCTCCATTAACTAACGTGGTGAAGGCAACGGGAAACAACTTCACTATAAATCCCAAAACAAATCATGGTTAACCTTTTCAATTAATAGCCTAGAATTGATTTTATTTTTTTGATAGTTACCGTTCTACACATTAGCCGCCCTAATTGGCGAATTCATTTATCTACATATATATATATATGTGTGTACGCGCGTAAATACATACATATATATATATATAAAGAAATATAGTCTTAAGATGTGCTATATTTATGGGATAAAGTGCTCTATATCAGAGTTAGAGCGTGTTTAAATATAAAAGAGAACATAGAAGTCAACACTTAGAAGCGACAGTCTGTTTCATGATAGATGCAATTGTCAGGCCTGTGTGTGTGTATGTGCGTATGTACGTGTGTGTGTTTGTGTGGTGAGAGAGAGCGTAAAACAAACAAACACAGAGAGAGAGAGACAGAGAGAGACATACAGATGAGAGTATATTTTTTGTGTCTTTGCGTATTAGTTTCAGCCATAAGAAATGTCTGTTTTTTTTTAATCTATTGTAATAAGAAATTATTGTAACTGTTCCCTGTATATATCAAAACATAATATTAAAATTGGGTTACATACGACATTGTTTGATGAAAATTACAGTTAATTGACTAGGTTGCATGTTTATACAAAATTAAACACTAAATGCGCAATTTTGCATCCTGCAGCTATATATAGCATGTATTTCAACGCAGATCAAGTCAGAATAGACTTTTCACACAGTTTCATTCAGAGAAGCCGTTTTTAGAGTTGACATGACAGATAACATCTTAACGGTTGAGTGTAGATCCACCTACCCGAAGAAATCTGTACGTGACAAAGATAGATATATAAACATCCAGCCCAGTGTTAAAAGGAAGACTTTTAGAAATCTCAGCCTAGAAATTAAGGTTCTTATTCGATGCGATTCACACGCATTCACACACACGCACTGACTGGCAGTAATTAACCAGTTGATGTAAATATCTTAAATATGAGAGATTAAGTATTATGTTATCAGTATAAAGCAGACTGATATCATTATATTCATAAAAGATTGTATTACTCATGTCTACATTTGTGAATATGTTAACATTAAGGCAAAATCACGTTGAAGCACCAATTCTTTTCCGATCATCTAAGTTTTAACAACGTAGAACTTGGTCAGTATTCAAATAGGTCACCTCTGGGGAATACCAGATCCTGTAGCTACGCGACAAATCTAGAAAGCCGATTATAGATACTGTTGTGGATTCCGGGTTGAAATCCGGTACCAATAAATAACAAACGACAGGAATGAATATAGGAAAATAATGTATTAACGTAATAATACAAACTGGTAAAGCAGGTTAGTAGATCCATAAATATGTGTTAGTAGCAAAATATATATACAGTCGTTGGTATTGAAGTATCGCTGTATAACTTCTTACTGACTTCTTACTGAGTCTACGTGCTCGCTCTCTGTGACTCCTACAACGCTGTTACCTCAACCTCACACTTCCGGTTGCCTACAACCTTTTACTCTGTCAATCTGGACTCGATTCGTCTCGACTCGGTCTTGCTCTCTCTCACTCTCGTCTCTTCCCGTAGCAGTAGTATATGTATATACTGGGTGAGTCCATTTGTGTAAAAAGGGGAGAACCCCTCAACAGATAAAATCTCGTTATTCATGTTAACAGAAGACTTTGATATGTGGAGGTACTTTTGGACTCACAGGTAGCAATATCTGTCTCAAGTGAATGATGAGGTATTTCATTCCGAAGTATTTTTTCATCTATTTTTACTCTCTTGCGTTAACCTGGTATTTTAGCTCTTAATTTTCTCGAATTTCTATATGATTCATTATTTCCTATTACTCTTACAACGTTAGTGATGACTCGTTACGTGTTAAACCTACACAATTCTTCTCTACTATTTAAAACGTCTGTCACAATGAAATACGTGCTATAATTTGAACTGAATAATTTGAAAGTCAGTTCTGTCCTGGGTAAGACGATAAACTACATCCAACAGCAAGGCTTCTGATCAGGAGGTTTTAAGGCGTGTGGAACCACCTCTGAATTGCTGGTCTTCCCAGGTTCAACTTTACCTGTCGGTGGTAGCACCTGTTAGGTTTCCAGGTATGAGCAAATAGTTAACCCCAAAATTGGGGTCAAAACACTATGAAAGTGTAAAAATAGTTTTTAACACCAGCAATAAATTTTTGAAGAAACAGATAGTAAAGAGTAAAACGTTGCTGAGAATTATAATGGACAGGAAGTAGTGGAGAGCCATAGTCGCTAATACATTATTACCAGCAATACAAGTTGGAAAAATATTAGCAGCAATAAAAAAATGTCGGCATTAAATAACCCATTGTGGTCGATATGCCGTAAAAGAAACCAAACCAAAAAATAACAAAAAACAAACCTGAAAGTGAGTTATTTTCTTGGCCCATATCCACACTTTGCTCTTAAATTTTGTATTTTAGAATTAAGTATCAATACCCATTTGAGGTACTGAAGATCTTTATACATTGTAACATCCAGATATGAGGTCATTGACAACTCGCAATTTTTAGCATCGTTATTAGTAGCAAGTGCAGTCACAGTAGTTGTGGATAATATTATGCGGACCTAGATTTCAAATGACCTGGCAATAGTAAAGTTAGGCAAATATTCACAGCCTGAAAATGCTGCAAAACAGACAAGACGACAAATGCTAATCCCAATCCTAGAATTTACGATTGCTAGGAAAGGTTAAATCTCCATATAGAAGTCAAATAAAATGCCATCGGCATATGCTTGCAAAAATGACACGAGAAATTTAAAACGGAACCACTAGTAAAAGAGGAGTTGAATAATTGTATTGAAGGCAACTACATCCACAGGAAAATATAGACGACCCAAGAAAATATCAGTTATGCGGAGATTGAACAATGTGTAAATCGTATAATAATTGAATGCCGTATATCACTATAGATGGAGTATACAGAGAGGCTTAGCAAGAAAACGGATTTGAAGGGATATGGGCAAAGAACTTGGATTTATCAGATTAGGAATAAATTATTATCACTTGATATTAAATTATATAAACCAGAGTCATGCATACGACATGTGTCCCTAAATTTACTCATTCCATCTTATATAAATACTAGCAGTATATCTTTTTTTTAAAGCGTTTCACCCCAAGCAAGGCGGAAAGCCACTAGCACGCAAGGGGTTACAGAAAGTTGGAGTTAGAGCAAAGAGGAGTAATGAAGGAAAGGATGAGGAGAAGGATAGGGGATAGATCAAAGCATCTGCAGACGTCGATTGACATTACATTTGAATAGATGGAGATTATAGCTATCAGGGAAACAGGAAAAGGGGAGGGTGTTCCACAGGCAAGAGGTTCGAGACATAAAGCTATTGGAGTAGAAGAGACGGCTATATTTATATTTGTTTCGACAATGAAAGGGTGTCAGCGAGATGCCATATTTCTGTCTATATTTCTGAGATAAAGTATTATGTATAATATTTACATTATTTGGAGTATCATCCTCATCATTGTCGCCATATTTATCACACCGTTTCTGCCGTTGTACGCTCCGGCCTTTTTCAGGTGTTTGGAATGTCGAACTGAACCCTTTATTTCGCTCACTGGGATAGACTGTCCTAGTTCCACGTGCCATATCTAATGGATGTTAGCTATTAGTTATCTTCTGTTAATTCCCCTCTCCACGTTTTTCACCGGCTTAACCAGATATTGAACTCACACTCTTTGGGTCCTGTCACTGGATCTAACGAACGCCTTTATCCACTGTGCCATGTGTCCTTCAGAACTTGCAGTATAACCTGTCTTCGATCTGGTGTTTCTTTACTGGGAATATTTGCCGTTCAATTGGAGCAGTTTAAATTTAATGTCAGCCAACCCAAAAATCAATAATAATAACAACAATTGGGTGCAACTGAGGCACATTCCCAAATGGGCACGGTGGGTGTTAAAAATTTGAATGGCGGGGCGTGGCCCTGAAAAGGGACGTTTTTGCGTTCTCAATCTTGCAAGGAAGGAATCTCTTCCATGGACCGTCATAATAATAATATACGATCATTTTTATTTTAATATAATTTTTTTTTTTAGAATTCTAATAATCTTTTGCGTTAGATTTCAACTCTCTAAATTGATTGTATGCTGTTTTTTACAGTCATTAAATTTTGCCTTTGATTTTTGCGTAAAGTGTAAACAATGAGATTCTGCAATTTTTCACCTTCAAGGTTGTAATTTTTTTCCAGCCAATTTGGAATTAAAACCGGCATTGAAGAATTATCCATCAAACAAAAAAATAAAAAATAATGAAAACTGTGGAAATGCATAAACAACGTCCGATCACATGCACAAACACAGACACACATTTTGAAAATTATAGATATAGATAATATTATTCAAATAATTTAAAATATTTATTTTTAGTAACGTTCTTAGAAAGGTATATATCTAAGAACAGATAGTAAATAGTAAAACGTTGCTGAGAGTTGTAATGGACAGGAAGTAGTGGAGAGCCATTAAACCGGCTTAAAACCGGCATTGATGAATTATTTATCCAAAAAAAAATTCATCGAGATCGGACAAAATCTCTGGAAACGTAGAAACCACATCTGGTCATACACACACATGTACATACACAAACACACAGATTTTGAGAATTATAGATACAGATGAACAATTTTTGATATAATGTTAACCATGAATATTAGTATAAATACGACTCAACTGAGACAATATGATTTATATACACCAGCTTCCGAAACTGCGAGGAATACACGTGGTTTGCTTGTCAGGAAATGCCAATTTCAAAGCTATTGCTCGTTATTGGCATTCTAAGTTAATTGTATTGGATTTAACTTATAATGTAGCAATATTAGAAATGAAACAACTGTTCAACACATCCAATAAACAGGTCACAAGTCACTTCCTTGATCACAGTAAAGTATCAGAATCTGACCAGTTGTTTCAACATGATCTAAGTTTATAAATGTAATCAGAGTCGACAAGAAGGCCAATACACACTACTTAAACGTACATTGAAAGGATATTAACCAAGGAAGTGAATCAATCCAAGTGTTGTTTTTTTAACATTGAAAGTCTTTTGAAACTTATTTTTGTCTTATGACAAATTTACACACATCTAGTAATAAAACAGTATTAACAGACAAGAATAATTTCCAAAAGATAAGGAATGTTTATTTCGGTAACTGCAGCATTTTATATGATTGTCTCTCTATGTTCTGTGTGTTCTGCATCAAATTTTATTATGTAAATATTTGTTGTGCAAAAAATATTGGTAATAACCAACTAATATTTATATGAAAAATATATCCTATGAGTTTCAGCTTATAATAGCTACACTTGCTAAAAAATGGTTAAATATTGCGTTTGGGGAATTACTGTTAATATTATATTCTATAGATTTCATCATTGCTTTCATCAATTGATTTTGTTACCTTTTCTACTCTTTCATTTTCAAGATTACGTGCAACATTTTTATATCTTCCCACGGATTTATTTTGTTCAATATTGTTTTCTATTCTTATATACATCTCTTTTAATGATGAAACTCAAGTTTGTTTTTTCCGATTAATATCTGAAGAAGCTAGAGGCCTTTCCATTAATTTTATGTCTTTGAAAACTTTTTGGGGCAAAAAGGGCTTATAATCAGTTTTGACGAATGTGGAAGTATCTTGGCATATACATTTTTACATTTAAAGGCATGCATATGCTTATTCATTTAATGATTTCCCTAACTTTTAATACATACATGTATACTATGTAAAGATGGGTTCATAAATTTATGGACAAAATTATTGATGGATCCATTCAGTCGGGTATATAGATTTAAATCTCAAAAGAAATTACCCTTCATTTATAACAATGGAAATATTTTTTATACAGTGGCATACAGAGCTGACGGAATACATGTTTATTTGTATAATACAAATATCTTTCTGGCAATATATCACACATGCCTGAATACAAGTGTCTTCGTGCATATATATATATATATATATATATATATATATATATATATATATATATATATATATATAGATATATATATAGAGAGAGAGAGAGAGAGAGAGAGAGAGTTATAGTTATGGAAAACTGAACGTTCAATGTCGTACCAGAAAGGAATTTGTAATACGGGTCTTGTTAATAATCATCGGCTTTTTTTCTTGGTGTAGAAAGATAGTTGACATTTCAAACAGGTGAGAAGATCATAATAAATATAATTCATTTCATTTTCTTTGGTTTTTTTGCAAAAATCATTATCAGAGAAATTATAGAACCATATTACATATTTTTTTTTTCTATTTTCAGCATAACAGTAGGATATTTGCGGATTTAATCCCCTTAACAAATTGTATCCAAGGTTACAAGAATAAACTTTTGTATGGTCTAACATGAGTTATAATTAACATTTACAACTCCTCTATTCGTTATAATGATAGGCGATATACGTGAATTCACAAGTCCATAATAGATATAAAAGATTATATATATATATATATATATATATATATATATATATATATATATATATATATATATATATATATATACATATAATTGGTATATACGGAATGAATTTGTAGTGATTTTATAACATACTTATGTTATAATTTTTATAAAATAATAATAATAATAATATATATATATATATATATATATATATATATATATATATATATATATATATGTTGATAGATAGAAAGATAGATAGTTTCATTTGCTGTGTAATAATGAAAATCATTTAAAAAAAACAAATACATTTATTCCAGTATAATCTATATATGTATATCAGTATGTGCCTGTATATCCTCCATATATATATATATATATATATATATATATATATATATATATATATATATATATATATATATATATATATATATATATGCATTTAACACCAATATTCAAGAAATGACTATGCAAATTTACCTGCTTCTCAAATCTCCTTCTCTCTCTCTCTGTATATATATCTCTCTGTACATATATACATATATATATTTATATATATATATATATATATATATATATATATATATATATATATATATATATATAAGTATCTGTGCAGTTCAATTTACATTACATGAATCATTCATTAACTTCAATATCTGTTTTTTGTATCAATAATTTCGCTTGAAGATGGAACGGAGCCCATTTTTAATTTAAACTCAATTTAATTTAAAGGATTATATTTAAGTTTTCGGCTCTTGTTTTGAAACATGAGACCTCTTATGTAGCGATTTGGAATCATATTTTTAAATAAATAATTATATATATATATATATATATATATATATATATATATATATATATATATATATATACATCAGATGCTATCTTAGAAAGAATGAAACCTAGCAAGAAAGAAAGAACGACGAAAGAAAGAACAGTTTTGATATCAGGAAGAAAAAAAACTTTTTTCCGCCCACGTTTCTTCTGATGTTTTATTATATCCATGTATACATCTCTCTCTTTTTTCTCTCTCTCTTTCGCGATATATATATATATATATATATATATATATATATATATATATATATATATATATATATAGTGGGTTTTTTCGGTTCACGTATTTAATTTGTTCCTGAAACTCGTTTTAACCAGAAATGTTCGTAAACCGATGTTCCAATAGTCCGCTCCTGGTTACAAGATGATTGCTTATTTAAACATTTACAACAGTACTTTTTGTATAAGTTTATACACAAAACTAATGAAATTCATTAAATCTAATAAAAAATAAATAAACCCAATGCTAAATAGAGAAAATATGGTCGAACACTTTAATTTTACCGTACCTAGAATTAGGAGAGTTTATGATGTAAGAGGAAGGTTGTGTGAAAGGGGAAGGAAAGACATGATCGTCTCTTTATTAATCAGAATAATATAGATCGTTGATTTTGACATACTCAATTTAGTGGGAAGAGACAATTTCATCAACAATAAATTTTCTCTCTATTGACGATTGCATCCAGTATGAAACAGCCTGTCGTCTCTCAGTGTTGACTTCAATGTTCACGTTTATATCTATATTTACATACTCTCTCTCTCTCTCTCCATATATATATATATATATATATATATATATATATATATATATATATATAATGTATATATATTACTAGCCAAAATATTGTGTCATGTCTGTGTCCGTAAATCTATGGGTAGGTACGTTAATTTGTATTTTAACGCGGTGTACGTTTTCCTTATAATGAATTTAATCCTTACTGAACGACTAACACTTCTGAGATACACTAGACTGAATTTAATAAATAATAAAATAGACATAATCCTGGTGCAGTGAGAGTAGTAGAAATCAGAGTTCAATAATAAAAAATAAATAATGTTAACGAAATATGTTATGATATTCAAGGGCTAAGGCACAAGTCAACTTAGGTCACTCTCAACTGGTTTGCACATCTCGCAATTTATAATTGTGAAATAGAATCCAGCTGTTTTTATTTGTTTTTTTTTTTTGCATCAATAACCTGATAAAATGAAACCTTATGAGTTAATCCTTAATCTATTCGAGCAACAGAAAAGACAGCATGGACCGCTTCTATACGCCTTATTCCGTTAAAGATCCGCTCGGCGTTGAGAAATCAAACAAAAACTATTCAAGTGAGCCCATCCTTCTTATATGAGTTTACGTAAAGATTATGGAAATGGTTAATTCAATTTCTAACCCAGAGATCCATCATAATAATAATAATAATAATAATATTAATAATTATTATTATTATTATTATTATTATTATTGTTGTTGTTGTTTTTTGTTATTATTATTATTATTTTTATTTTTATTTTCTTTGATTTCTGGCGTTTACACATTTCTTTCCGGGTCCCGCCCAGGGACCTAAGGTTAGAAATGGCGTCATGACACTTTCCACTGACAAAAAAAAAAAAAAAAAAAAAAAAAAGATTACATAGATAAAGCCCTTCGTAAAGTGTGGGCTGTACTTGCCAGAACAATTTTTTATATCTCCTTGAGGCATGGACTTCCAGGAATCCCTTCAATTAGTCTACTGCAATCTTTTCCAACCAGTCCTAGGGCTCCAACTACAACAGGGATTGTTGATGTTCCCATATGCCACATTTTCGAGATTTCTATTTCAAGGTCCTTGTATTTTGACAAGTTTTTGAATATCTTCAAAGATACATTGCAGTCAGCAGGGACTGCCATATCAGTAAGGAGGCATCGTTTTTGTGGTTTTTAATAACAATAACTGGCCGGTTGGCCTTGATTGTTCTGTCAGTGTGTATTGTGTATTATCATCATTATTATTATTATTTTTATTCAATTCTTCAATTCGCCCCTTTCCTCTCCATTCCAACTTTTTGGCGTGGAAATCGGCCATCCCAGTCTTAATCACTTTGGTCAAAAGTCGCTGACTAAAAAAAATATTTTGCCAGTTTTAATGGACGAATCCAGTCTTTTTCTGTATATGTTGTTTTTTAATTTAATATTCCTTTTTTTTTCTTGATCCTCCACAACGTCTTCGTTTTTTTTTTTTTTTGTTTTTTTTTTTGAAAGTTTTATTTGTTTATACTAACCGTATTAACGCAGTGTTGATTTTCATCGGTTTCGTAGCATTTAACGTTGATTTCTTTTTTCGTTTTCTGACTACTGATTAGGGATCGTCTTACGCATTACATAAGAGTTGGTATTCGGACATACATTATATCAATATTATATTTCTATTATTTTCTTACCGCAGCCGTGCATAGGTATGCAACCATATTTACTTAAGCCCGCCAGGTATGTTATGCGTAAGTTTTCCCTTGTCTCTCTTTCCTTCTATTCGACCCGTGAGCATCAGATTCTACAGGCCCTCTCCTCCTTCCTCGTTTGTGTCCCAGAAACTTCAGATTCAGTTCGTCTCAATGCCGAACTTACATCAAACGCCGGTCTCCCCCCCCCCTGATTTCTATATTACGTTTCCTTCCATTTTTTTATGTATTGAAAGTTCCTCTCTTTTTTTTTCATGTGATACTTGTTTGGTGTATTCCTTATATATATATGTGTGTATAGTTTTATTGCTTATTACGGATTTGATCAATGCAGCGATCTAACTCTGAGAGAATTGGAAATCATACCAGAATTCAGCATTGGCGGCCACAATCTTAACTACATAAGATACACAGTACTGATAGCAGACACGGAAATGGAATTGCAAATCTTCCTACAGAATGTAGCGAATTAGAGCGAGATGAAAGGGCTAAGCATAAACTACAAGACTGAATGCTTGGTCATCAGCAAAAAGATGAGCCCGAAATCCGACTTGAAGGTCGGGGACATTAAAATCAAGCAAGTGCGGAAGTTTAGATATCTGGGAAGTGTTTTGAAGGAGGAAGATAAGTGCGACGCTGAGATCCGAAGACTCATTCCAAAAGCTAGGCAGCGTATTACGAGACAGAAAGATTTCGTTGGTAACAAAGAAAAGAATACTGAGCTGCTACGTGACATCTGTCCACCTTTAGAGAAACGAATTTTGGACGACCTCCTCAAAGATGAAGAAAAGATTCGAGGCAACAGAGGTATGGTTCTACAGAAGGATGCTAAGAATATGATGGACCGAGTGGGTGAGCATTGATGAGGTTTTGGAGAGGATGCCAACAAGGAGGAGGCTTATACTTAACATTAGGAAAAGGCAGATGAAATTTCTGAGACACGTAATGAGAATGGATGGCCTGAAGAATTTGATACTCACAGGTCGAATAGAGGGAAAGAGACAAGGAAAAGAAACGCATGACACATTAAAAGCTGGATGGCAGAACGTGACCTGGGGGAGGTGACAGAAGGATGAAACTTATTAAGAGCTCCAATGGATAGGGAGAAGAGGAGAGCCATGATCACCTACGTTCTGAAGGGTACATAAAAAGAAAGATTGTTTTTTTTTTTATCTTTTTTTGACATACCTGCTACTTCTGTATCCTTTAATATTGATATGATTCCACACTTCTCTCTTAGCCATTCATCTTTTACTAATTCGCAACGATTTGTGATGCTTTTTAATATGCGATATTCGCTGCCATTCGTTGGCTTTTTCTGGAATGCTTTTTTTATTAGTTCTTGTCATTCACTATTTCGCAGATGTCACTAGTGCTTCTTTAAAGATTATCCGTTTTGAGATAAGAACCTCTTCTAATCTTTGATATTCGTTCTTAACTATACCAAAATATGTTTATTTCCAAAGTCATTTTGGAGTCTGCTGAAGTTTGGACATTTCTTGAGGTTTATTTAAGTTCCTTCACTGCATCCTTAGTTTTGCACATGATTGGTGGTTGTTGCTCCAGCATTCGGCACTTCGGTTTGTCTTTAATTTTAAATCGCGGAAAAAACTTTTGCTGTAAATTTAGGGTGAGGTAATGGATTTGAGGAATCGAGAGCTGAGTTCGAATCAAATCCATTCTGAACCCTTGGAAACGAATGAATCCTCTTCTTTCTCACCCCGGTTATGGGTAAATAGCAGGACAAACCAGGTTGCCTTGGATGGCAAATGATCTACCGCCGAAAGAAATGGCAATTTATCGAAAGATACATCATTGCCTAAACGTGTGAACAGAATTGACTGATATTTATTTTATAAAAGCAATTGCGTTTTTTAATCATTTTTACCCGAAACAAGGCCATAGTCCCACTAAGGTGCAAGGGGGTTTAGTGAGTGACAGAAAATGAGAAGACCGTAGTGAGGAGAAATGAAGAAAACAACAATTAAAAACCGGCTGGAGAAAAAGAGTAAATAGCGATTGACGTTGCATTTAATATTTTCAAGATTGTAAAACGCAGGGAAGCAAGAAATCCGGACAGTTGTTTCACAATTGAGAAATGCGAGAAAATAAACTATTACAACAGAACTGGGGGTTGCATCTAACTCGTTCAACAATAAAAATAATGAGACCTAATTGCCAGACTTGTAGCACATTTAAATGTATTCAGTCAAGGTACTAAGTAGAACAGCTCTTCAGAGCAATTGTCGTGAAAATATTTGTAGAAAAGACTGAGGGAAGCCGCATCACATCTGTGAGAATGTGACTGAAGTCGAGATGCCATGTCAGACACTTCTTTGAATGTTGTCATGTATGTATAGATATATAGTAAAAACTAGACCAGATATAGCAAGAGTATACAAGCCACCAATGAATGTAGGTTCGAAAAATCTAAATTAGTATATTTATAGATATATATATATATATATATATATATATATATGCTAATTTATATATATATATATATATATATATATATATATATATATATATATAAATAAGAAAGTGGTTCCAACGAGAAAAAAAGTATGTATATTATAAAGAAGAGAAGAGAGGTGCCGCAAAAAAAGTTTTTGGTTGTAATGTGGATTTTTTTAGAAAAAATATTATGATTTATTTTAATTTTTACTACACGTATCTCTGGTTTAAACTGTCTTCAGGTTTTCACATATTATTAAAAAATAATTAATTTTTCCATGGTTAAATATCGATATGAAAACATCTGAACTTGAATTGGCCATGAAGTATTTCGAAAAGTCATAAAACAATTGAGGTTGGTCTAAAGAAAATGAAAAATGAAAAACAAACAAAAATCCTTAAATGTAGTTAAAATTTGTGACGTTTTCCGGTTTTATGAATTTATCTTATCAAAAAACGGCGTGACCATGTTAGACAGATTTTTAAATTGAACTGAAGGATGAATATTGTCTTGAAAAGTTTATTAAACCGAAACGTCAGATGACATTTCTTTCATTTTAACTTTAGAGGATTTTTGTTTGTTTTTCAAAATTTAAAGGATTTATATCCATTTACATATATATATATATATATATATATATATATATATATATATATATATATATGCTAATTTATATATATATGCTAATTTATATATATATTACTATATATAAATTAGTAAATATATATATATCGACATATTATTTTATGTATTATTTTATATATATATATATATATATATATATATATATATATATATATAGTTATTAAGATATTCACAATTTCATTCTTTGAGAGGAATATTAATTTGTTTGAAATGTATATAGGAATCAACACGAATATGTTTTATCTCAGTTATTATTATTATTTGTAGCTGATAAGGTTTATCTTCTCAAATACGCTTCTCTACTTTCAACCAATGCAACTATAGTTATAGCTCTCGTGACGGTTTTTATCTGTTCATTAATAAGAGTTTAGTCTAGGAATTAGAAGCTAAAACACGAGTTTAGTTTTCACCTGTCAATAATTATTGCAGGTGTTCTGATAGAATTAGAGCCAAGCAGGTAACTTTTCAATATCCAGTTAATTAGCTCATTTCCTTGAAGATGAAGTTTTAAAAAGCGTTTACAGAACCAATAACGTAGCAGATTCAATCGAACATTTTGAGAAAGACAAAATATTTACCTTAAATCCGTAAAACACAGACATACACCCACGTACACGCATATACATCCACACTATCTATCTATATATATATATATATATATATACGGGTATAAGAGCAAAATTGTTCAAATCATGTAACATATTCCAATTTTTAGATTAAGCTTTCAACCGTTCCATCTTAGACACGATTAAAGATATATTGCGGTAATTTTCCGAGGACTTTATAACAGTATCTGACTATGTAATGAAAATAGTGGACGTTATAACATTATTTAAAACTAATTTGTGAAGAATAAGAATATATTTTTGCTCTAAGATGAACGATGATCCCTCTTCCAGTTGTGACCTTCTGATCCATTTTTCCTCCCTACTCTTCCTTCTTTTTTTGAATTTATTCCCCGTTCTCTCGATGGTTCTTCAATGGACTTTGATGGTGGAAGCCAGAATGTGAAAGTTGGTACGATTACTGAAGACTTGAATGATTTTTTCGTCTTACCATTGCTCATTTAGGAAGACGTCGTGAGGATGACCCAAAATGATGTTCTTTGTCTAGTTGAATAGCTCAAATGTTTTCTCGGTGATTCTTACGACAAATGGTAGCAAGATGGTTAATTTTATCAAGACGTTAAAAGAAATTCAATTACTTTCTTGTTTTTTTTAGATATTAAACATTTCGTCGGATGGACAATTATCCCATGTTGTTACAAGATTTGTACAATTTTGTTGCTACACTTGATATATATATATATATATATATATATATATATATATATAGATGATTCTTTTTCCGGGTGGAAAAGCCTTTTGGGAAGGAATGTGTTTTTTTCATAGACGAGCTCGATATCAAATTTATCACTTAGCTGACTGGTGTTGGTTCAGTCATGTCTACTACGTATTTATGTGTGGTTTGGCGTAATTTGATATCTTTCATAGGTGTGAGTTTTTTTGTTGTTGTTTTTTAATTAATGATTGTTTTTATTGTTCAAGTGATATGCTTTTTTGTGCTTGTTTGCTTTATATTGGGATGACATCTTTTTGACTGTATTTTACTTAATTGCCTCATGTGAGACTAGATCATTTCACAATGTTCGGTTGATCCAATTTATTGCGTTGATGTTCATTTCTGCTTGGGTTTTTACGCTTGTGTGTGTATATATATATATATATATGTGTGTGTGTGTGTGTGTGTTTCTGTGTGTGTGTGTATTTGTGTGTTTAAGTGTTTCTGTTTTTGTATATGTATACTTTATCTGTTTTTATTTGGGTTCGATTAGCTGTATATTTGTGGATTTCCGTTTACATTGCTAGTTAGGTTTAAGTATATATTTATTTGAATGTCTACATTTCTCTATCATTTCTTGTTTTCTTGTTTAATAGTTTGCTTTGGTTTTTAATGTAACTATTGCTAATTTCTCTTCTATGCATAGTTTGATGTTTCTGTTACTGTTATTATGTGAAGGTGCTCTTTTTTATAATTTCCGATTTGATATTTATAGTGATGTCATTCTCTTTTTGACTCTATATGTATGTTCAGTGTACTGTGTTGTTTCTGTATTTTTCTGTTTCAAAATATATTTTATGGTTGTTGAAGTTTTCTTTGAAGGTTTTTTCTGTGGCTACTATGTAGGTCTTTTCCACTGAATTGGTGATTTTTTATGGTGGCTTATTATATTTTATTTTAGGTTAGACATTTATTATTATGTGGACAGTTGTTTTTGTTTCAACAGTTGCAACTTTGGTGTTATTTTGTTGGTATGCGTCGTTGTTATTGACATTGTCTTCGTTCAGTATTTTTATTGTGTTTGTTTGATATTTTCTCCATGTTGTTCATGTAGTTATAACTAATTTTGACTCTGTTCAAACAAATCCTTGCTTTTGTAGAGTCACTAGCTGAGTTCCCTATCGACAATATCCCAGACATAGTAGTCCAGGGTATACCGATCAAGAGAGCTAGAATGCACATATTACAATGATCAGTGAAATTTTGGGCAAGCTAATACTGAATCATGTCGGTGTGAAACAACATAGTGAAAGATATACTGAAACCATCAGTATACAGTGCTTGACTCTTGGTGTTGGTGATAATTTTAATCTTGAGGCTTTGCTAGAAGTGAGGCAGGAGAAGAGTGCCCTCTTGGCACAAGAAATCAAGAATGATCCTCATAGTTTCACTGGCCAAACAGAAGAAGATTGCTAACGTCTATTTGATGAGTTTGAAATTTATATTTCCTTTATCAAATTACACGTTGCTATGTTAATACACTTGATACAACCAAGGAAGAAATAAGATAAAATTCGGTCTATACCGGGCAAAATTATCATTTCTCATTTATACTTCACTAAAAGGATTTTCATAAATACCTTATAAATTCTGTCTAAATATGAGGGGGGGGGGAAGATTTTTAGGTTGACCCCAAAATATCCTAAAATCAGAAAACATTTTCATATCTTAAGAAGAGCTACGTGATTGGTTCAAATACCTTTCGGTATTTTAAATCTCTTTTTTTATTGACCTGTGATACCAGTTTAATTTAGTTACAATTCGCAAAGTCTTCCATTCCTTACCTGATATCTTTACAGTGTATTTTCCCCTGTTGAGGGGGTATATTCTTTATAGAATTGAAATAAATATTAATAGTTTCATAATTATATATATTTACAATATCGTTTACAATCCTCGAGGTACATCATTAAATCTATCAAATGTTTTTATACTAATGTCTAAAACAAACAACTAAATTAAATTTTAATAGAAATATCTACTAAAACTGAAATTAATAAAACAGACATATGATGAAAATCTAATTCTTTATTTATCATATACATAAAGGCTTTTATGTGAACCATTTATCAACATTTCTGAAGATATTATCGCAGATAATAAAAATATAGCATAGTTTACTTACTAACAGAGAAATGGCTCCTCTCAAAATGAGACAATAATGACTGTTTTAATTATGAGAGACAGCATTAACATTCATTAAACAAGAATGTATTCTTTTTCCTTGTATTATTTTCCACTGTTCTTAACGATAGTCTACCATATACTTTCGTCATTTTATCTCGCACGCGTCACACACGCACACACACACACACACACACACATATATATATATATATATATATATATATATATATATATATATATATATATACCTACGCAACAACAGATATAGATTATTGTTTATTTTAAAAAAGTGAAATAATCAGTAAGCTATATCTTGCTCATTTAGCTTATTGTTTATTTTTAAGAAAATGTTATTGTTTTTTTTTATGTAAACAATATGTTATGTCCTTGTGTTGGAAGAGTTGAATAACAAACGAAGCTTAATACGCACTTCAAACGTAGGTATATGTATATTTATTAATATATATTTCTTAGTTCTCTCTAACCACATTGAGCACTATTCTGACTACACCTCTTGGAAAAATTTGGTAATTATTTATTTGCTTACCCGTGTATGCACACCAGAACGCGCGTATACGGTTGCTAATATCTAGTTATTTAATTTAGGTAATTTAATATATATATATATATATATATATATATATATATATATATATATATATATATATATATATATATATATGACGTCACACATTATGAAATGAACGAAGTCCGAAAATTATTTAAAGACATTTTTATGTCATCTATAAAAAAGAATGCAACGGTTTTTGATATATATATATATATATATATATATATATATATATATATATATATATATATATATTTCATCCTTAATGTAATCTGTTTGAATATTATAAATCTCATGATACAATGATGCTAGCATTTCATGAAGCCACTGTTTTCCTGGGTTTGTTGTTTAAATAATAGAATCTCTGAATTCAAATATAAAGCCTTCATTTCTCTCTCCTGCGAGTCTGCTACCATGTTATTAATGTGTCTACTACTTTTTTTTAAAAAAGCCGGAAGAATAAAGCGTGAATGTTAACTTCAAACCAAAAATTATCTCCGCTCAGTCCAGTTAAATTTCGTGTTTCTGCCAATTACATTTCAAATAAAAAGAAAAAAAAAGATTCCATCACTATTATTCATTTTGACAAGTATTTACTTTCATTCTGATTGTTACCGTTGCGTTTTATGGCATTATGACATTTGGGAGGCGTAAAATATCCTTGACGAATTTCATCGGCACTGACGATAGCATTATTCTTGGGTGCCTCATTTATTTCTCATTATTTTTATGAATATATTTTTATGAAAATTTGTGGCCATGAAATTGACCACTCATTTCGAAATTTGAATTGCTGATAGCAATTTTATTGGATCACGATTTGTGTTTCATACATGAAGTGTAGGTCCACTTGCTCTTCAATAACTGAAATATAATTTCTGTCTGAATAACTTAAGTGAATTATTATTATTGATTGATTCCTTGAGTGATTTAAAGAAAAAAATAAAGAGCAGCACGCCAACAAATTAATGCTGAGTTACAAATTTACGAAGAACAATATCCCCATTCTAATAAACGTACACTAAACACATGTATCATAACCAATTGCGTAGTATATGGCAAATGTTTTTTGCTAAAACAGTGCCTAATCTTGCAGGTTTAGTCCAGGTAGAGATATATTCTAGTGAAATTCACCTGTTCCCTCCAATGGTCCTCGACTCATGGTGTTCTAAAATATTCTTCACACTGAAAAAATATCATCACCTCGTGACACGGCCATGATGTTCTCCTATTTCTACCACTCATGAAGAGATATGCCTAGTGCGTCAGATAATAGGGTACGTACCTATCTAGTTAAGATCATGCAACTGACAAGTAAATATGTATTACTAAATGAAATATTTGCTATAATTCATCAAGACACAATATAAAGATGTTAATACCACCAATCAGTTAAAATCAGAAGCCATAACCGTACTTACTTTTATTGTTATTATTATCATTTCTGAATGTTATACTTCCAGCTTTGTATCATGTCGAGCCGGGTTCAAACTATGGTCCTTGGGCCGAATAGAAGAATTGTCATTTGGTTGATAGCGCTTTTCTCAGTAAATGGAATGTTCCTAGTAGGGCGATCATTTGGGCAACTTATATGTTTATGTTACATGGGACACTGTTAGTAAAATTGTCCATTCGTAATCTCATGAGGTCCAATGTTTCCTTTGATTTTTGGAGTGTACACATTTCTTTCTGGGTTCTGCCCATAGGCCTAAGGTTAGAAATGGCATCATGACGTTTTCCACTGGCCAATTAAAAAAATATTTTACATAGATAAAAATCCTTCGTAAGGTGTGGGCTGTACTCGTGAGAACATTTTTTTTTTGTATTTCTTTAAGGCATGGGCTTCCAGGAATTCCTTCAATTAGTCTACTGGAATATTTTCCAACCAATCCGAGGGCTCCAACTAAAACAGGGATTGTTGATGTCCCCATGTGCCACATTTTTGTGTTTTCGATTTTAAGGTCCTAGTATTTTGATAGCTTTATTATTATTATTATTATTATGATTATTAGTCTTATATATTTGGTCAGGCGAAGATGGTAATATCTCTGGCTCTATACACAGCTTATAGGCGCAACACTTTTCTTTATTATATGAGGCGTGCTGACCCCTGTGCACTGCCAATGATCTCATGTGTACCCTAGGTATCTTGCGAAGTAGAAGTATCTTTGGAAATTGGAGTTATCATCCAAAAAACGAGAAATCTTGAGTTACTGATTGGTACATTTGTTTCAGTATGTCCTTCTAAATCTTGTTATCTCTGTATGTTCGCCTTTTCCGCATTATTATCGTTGCTGTTAATGTTTTTTTGTTGCTGCACACTCTTCTTTCTTCGAATTTCTATTCTCATTTTGGTTTTATTATTGCAGTTTTGCAGCTATTGTATTGTTATATAGGAATAAAGTGTCGCTGCCGATACTTGATTTTGAACATAGATGGTGAGTGAGCAAACACAGGCGATTCCATTATTAGTGACCATAGAGGAAATGCATATATGGGATGCAGCATGTGTCTAATTGATCGTCATTTCTAGTCTATCCTCTATTACTATTCGGTGTCGGTATTCCCAATCTTTAAGTAGACGATCATTAAGTAGACCACGTGACCATAGAGGAAACGCATATATATGATGTCGCGTGACAACTAATTTATCTTCTATTCTAATCTATTCTCTATACTATACGGTGACAAGATTGACAATGACCCCAGTTTTATTATTTCCCCCTGTTTTCATCTCGGCTGGGACAGCTTTTGATTTTTCCCATTCCGTCAGTTATTTTTCCCTCCCCATTCTATTAATGAGTGTCCTTCTTGATTCTGTCTATCGATAGAATATAGCGGACACTCTTATTATTTTGAGGGTGGGTAGGTCCTACTAATATTTTGAGGGTGGGTAGGTCCTACTAATATTTGTTTACTTTTAGTGTTATATTTGTGTTACATTTTTAGTTTGTTTCTGGGTTCAACCCACCACCTCATCATTTCTTGTATCATGAAATTTTTATATATTTTTGCAAATTATAAACTTTAAAATTTTTATGTCATGTGGTTTTTAGTAGATCCCCTTTGAATATGCGGCTTTGTGGTGTGTGCAGGGTTGAGAGTGAATAGATGAGTTCTTGTGGTGAATGTTTAATTGTAATGAATAAATGTGTCATGCTTCGGATAGATTTTTTCAATTGTCAATTTAAGACATACGTTTAGTTTTTTAATTGTCCATTTACGACATAGGTTTATATTTTTAATTGTCCGTTTAAGACATACGTTTGGATATTTTTAATTGTCTATTTAAGACATACGTTTAGTTTTTTAATTGTCCATTTACGACATAGGTTTATATTTTTAATTGTCCGATTAAGACATACGTTTAGATATTTTTAATTGTCTATTTACGACATAGGTTTATATTTTTAATTGTCAGTTTAAGACATACGTTTAGATTTTCTTAATTGTTTATTTAAGACATACGTTTAGTTTTTAATTGTCCATTTACGACATAGGTTTATATTTTTAATTCTCCGTTTAAGACGTACGTTTAGATTTTTTTAATTGTCTATTTAAGACATACGTTTAGATTGTTTAGTCAATTTTTAAGTCTTTTTTATTTTATTTTTCCAAAATTTCACCTCAATCAAAGCTCGAGAGCTATTCAAATTTACATTAAGAATAGTAATTATGAATAAATTTTGATATTAACAGAATTTGGTATGAGGATAAAGAGCATGGCCCTTAAGATCAAGAGGTTAAGGAGGAAGCATTAAGGAAAGCACACACATGGGAGTTTCCCACAAATTGTTAGTTTCTGGAACAAAAAAGCTTTTTGAGTAGAAATTTTTGATTATCTTTGGAACTCGGCAGAAATAAGGGTGTTTCAACGATGTAAATGTGTCAGGAGGTGTCCTAGCTTTTAGTGCCTGAGCTGGTTGAAAGAAAGAATACAGCGCTTCTGAAAATTTGTCTGGAAATACCGATAGACTTCTGACAGCCTTTGGTACGTGTTGTGGTCTCCTTCCTCTAAAGAGATTCTGTTGGAGTCTTCCGTCTACTATAAGATTAGTAGGAGAGAAGATCTTGTGGGAACAGTCTAAAAGATTGATCATCTGTCGAACGCTCTGCCTCGAGCAGAGAGGAACCCGAACGAGGCTTTGAGAAAGGGCAAAGTTTCGTCCGTTGAGGTAGACAAACTCTAAACCCGTTTATGCTGGTTCTAAGGGAATATTTTTGGCCGAGCCTACGGGCTCGGTGAACCCACGGTAAACTTGGCCTTGTGCCACATACATCCCTCGTAACGGAGGCTGTTAAATATAACCGTTTAATAGATTGTTCTGTATTAATTATCAGCAGTGAATAGATTGAACGCTGGGTCATCCGATACACACTCACTAGTCATGTAATACTCTTCTGTTGTATTTACTGTTTAATATATGATATATCTGTAACACTTGTTTTGTTATTCCATTTACTTGGTCGCAACAGTACGTTGCGTCTGTGAGAAATATGTCTTTCCCAACTATTCTTGGTCAGCGATTTGATCAAGGCTGAAAAGTGAGGAGGATTATACAGCTCCAGCCTAGATATGGAATCCATATTCCATTTTTGCCTCATTTAACTCTTGTAAACATACAACATGGCAGAAGACCCAGAAAGTTACTGGAGCGATATAATGATTTTTTTTTCAATATTAAGCACATTCCTATTGCCATTATCTATGAATGCTTGCAAATGTGTGCCTACAGTTGAACAATTAGTAGCAGCTAACCTTACACAAAAGCATTTACAATATGTGTGTTCCATTCTGCGCTACATCGATTTAGGAACAGACAGGGATGGATATACATAATAACGAGTCATGTATATATAAGAACTATATGTATAAAATTCACTGACGAATTGATCGGATATTCTGACAATAAGTAAAATACATACACACACATACTCACAAATATATGCGTGTATGTGTGTGTATGTCTAGTTAGATCAGTATTGTTAAAAGACTATATTTTATTTTTGTACTAAAAATATCCACTTTTTATTTTCCAGCGACTTGACATTAAAACAATGTGAAAGGAATTTTTTAACCTTTCGAAAAGCACTTTCCCAATAAAACGTTTTTCAAAGTGCGTGAAAATAAAATAAAACATTGGAAGATAATTTTTTTTTTGCACATGGAAAGAGTCGAGATATACATCGATTTCTTTTGTTCCTTATTTCAGTTTTCGTTTTTTGTTTTTGTCGGTCGCAAAATAGGGAGGCACATTTTATAAAATTAAGTGAAATGCGTAAAATGAAAA
>CAHIKZ030003967.1:1962500-1977500 GCA_903632075.3 Acanthosepion pharaonis
TTGAAATGGGATGGGAGAAGAGAGAAAAGGAAAAAGAAAGAAGAAACAAGGGTAAAGTAAAGAGAAAGAAGCTGTAAGTAGGTTTTACGTAGGAAGAAAGGGGTGGTATATTTTTAGCAATTTATGTGAAAAAATAGATTTTAATGTTTGATAATATTTTAAATTAAAAAAAAACACGAAGAAATTAATTTGATGCTTACTAGCAATTGAAATATTTAACTCTTTTACAAATAATTTAGGGATTTAATATAACTTAAATACTGTATTTATTAACACATTCATAGAGAACACATGAGAAATATTTTTAAAAATATAACAGTTTAGTGATAGCAATCTTTTAATATTGAGAATGATTCTTAAGGTAACATCGTTATCAGTTTGACTAATTCATGAATGTAATTTGTAACTATTTTCAGAAGGGTAATCTTCCTTACTTAAAGTTTACGTTTCAAATTAAGATGCAGTAATATTTGAAGGTAATATTAAAGATTTTGTTTTTTTCCTTTATACATATCCCACATATATTCTTATGTAAAATTATCTATCTATCTATCTATCTATCTATCTATATATATATATATATATATATATATATATATATAATACCAAATTCCCAGATGGTAGGTATTATTCCAAGGAAATATTTTTAAAATAAAAGTATCAAAACGTTAAATCCATGAAGAGAGCTCAATGTATAAATTTATATACAGAGCAATATAGGTTTAAATTGTCTTGAAAATTGACATATATTTTACAGACAAACACTAAAAAATATGTTTTGTTTTGTAATTATATATATATATATATATATATATATATATATATACTTTGAATATGCGCTCTTTTAGCGCTAGAGGGCTTCGTCAGTGATGTTCTGGAGATGGATCATTGAGCAGTTTCGGGTCTTTCAAACCTCATACTGACCTCACCAAATCGACTCCCCCCTCAGAGCTGATCAGACTCTGAAACGCCCCCTAAAAAATGCTTGTAGACACTGACTTCTATAAATCTACACCGTTATCATCACACATTTGATTGGAGATTGACCAACAGCCAATCTCAACCGTGCGAAATCCATTTAAACCGTTTACGGGTAATTTTTTTCTTTTTTTCATTTTTCAGTGGACCCCCCCTTCATCGGATACTTAGAAGGTAATTATGTTTTCCGTTTTTATCCACTTCCCATCAAGTTTCATTTCACCAGCTAATAATTACTATTTACAGAGATAAAAAAAAAATGGCCATTAAAACTAATAAATAAATTCCAGCGAATTAAGCCGAGAGTGCTTATAAATATAATAAAACGTTTAAAACTGTTTACGAAAAAAAAAAAATAAATAAAATAAATAAATTACAGCGAGTTAAAACCGAGAGATCTTATAAATTACATAATAAAACATTTAAAACTTGTTGACCAATAAAAAAAAATAAAATGAATAAACAATTAATAATTTACAGCGAGTTAAACCGAGAGGGCTTAAAAATATCATAATGAAACGTTTAAAACATGTTAACGATTAAAAAAAAAACTAATAATCTCGTTTATGCGATTAAAATAAATAAATAAATACAACGAATTAAACCGAGAATGCTAATAAATATCTTAAAAAACGTTTAAAACATATATATATGCATGGCTAAATTGTGTTTGCATGCATATATATATATATATATATATATATATATATATATATATATATATATATATATATAATATATGAACAAATACAGTCTTAAGAGGTGCTATATTTATGGGATAAAGTGCTCAATATCAGAGATAGAGCGTGTATAAATATAAAAGTGAACATAGAAGTCAACACATTTAGAGGCGACAGTCTGTTTCATGCTAGACGCAATCGTCACGCCACCTGACGTTTTCATCTAGCATGAAACAGACTTCACTTATATATATATATATATATATATATATATACATGCTTATTTTTATATATGTGTTTCTGACATATACATATGTTTTCATAGATGTATTTAATCATTTATATGGCTGTCATGGATATGCTTACAATAGATAAATTTTATTACTTTTATTACTATTATTATTATATATTTCCCACTTTTTAAATATTATATTATACATTTTATTATTATTATTATTATTATTATTATAAAAATGATGATGATGATGTTTAAATGAGTAACAACATAGATTTCATATCCGTGAATATTATTACTGGCTGTGTTTGTAGGCTTATCCATGAAATTTTCTCATAACTATTCTAACTCTAATATACCAACTTCTTTTTTCTTCGCGCACTTCTCTTTCTTCACTAGTGTCAACCGCCAAAAACATTGTTAAGTACAAGTTAAAATTGCTCCTTCATTTTTTCTTTTTATTTAATTTTATTATTTATTTATTTATTTTAATGTCTGGTTAATTATCAAATTGTCTGTCTGAATTTATATGATTTAATAAAATATAGTCGGTCTGATGTTTTCATGCATATATATATATATATATATATATATATATATATATGTGTGTGTGTGTGTGTGTGTGTTTAGATGCTTATTTTGCTATCATCGAATATCTGTTCCTACACACACACACACATATACCTATACAGATATATATGCATACACAGCATAAACACAAATACATACGCGTACATACATATGTATGTCGTTCCATTTTTTATTTTGCTATTGTTCCGCCATGATATACCATTTCCATTATTTTTCTTACCCCAGTTACCGACATTTTGTTGAGTTTTTGTGAAGTTATACCGCGAAAATCAATGATTTAGGCATTTCATCAGAGAACAATCAGAAGACCTGTACTTTTCAAATAGATATATTTTTTTAAGATGGAAGCATATTTGGAGTTAGTGCGACTTAAGAAAAATGATGACAATTTCATTAAAATTGGGAGATAATGATCGGAGATTTCTCGTATCTTGGACAACCACTTGTGAGCAAGGTAGAATGGAAGTACTGAGATAACTTGAATTAGCCGATGGAACATATTTGATTTGAACCAGTTAATGGCGGACAGCTTACCGACTTATTGGCGAGCGAGACGCCATTATTCACTAATTTTTAGTTATTCCTGTAGTTTTTCGCAGGCAACATACGCACACTGGACTAAAGAGAAACGAATGGGATACACACTGATAGAATGATTCAATAGTTCGTAACAACTCCACGGTGGAGTAATGGACAGCGACTCGGATTCAAAAATATGTAGAGCCGAGTTCGAATTTCAGTAGAATCCGGTACATTCACTTACGTACTAATACACTTGGGAAAGGTATAAATCCACTGCTTCTCAGCCGGGTTCTATAGCCTTGGATGGCAAGTGGTCTATCGCAGAAATAAATGGCAACCTACTGCGAGGAAAAAAAATCTGTCTCGTCAGTCATGTATCGAAAGGTACATGATCGCCTAAGTGTGTATCACGGATGACACGTAACTGACTTTTACCAAAATATCTATTAATTTGACGATGAGAAGTATGAAAGGCTGAAGAATAACATAGGCGTGCTTAAAATGGCAATAAGAATAGATCAATGGATGAATTAATTATCAACATTACTTATATTCATTATTGTATATATATATATATATATATATATATATATATATTGTACTCATCTTTATTGTTCTCTGGCCTTATTCATGTGTTTAACGCTATGGGTAAGCTTCAACGACATTTTATTTAATCTGTGAAATTGGTTTGGTTTCATTCCACTGTCCTTTTGATATATTTCGTACTGCTCAGTTATTACTCGCTACCCGCGCTTAATGCTCGGTTTAGAGGAGGAAATCACAATTACTTAACAAGTAAATCACTGTCTAATGCTTTAATTCACAATTCTAGAACTTGAAGACTTAAAACTAGTTTTCATATTAATTGTCTTCTCTTTGGACACTTCGACATGGTGCAAAGTTTAGCAAGCTTTTCTCGCTAAATCAATTACGACTGAATAGTGAGTTCGATCCTCACTGGTTGCCCGATACTTTCAGCCTTGTGCTACATCTATGCTACGCTTAGAAAATCAGGGCACCTCGGGGCGGTATAATGGTTAACAAGTATGACTCGCTAGAACAATTATGCCTGAGTAATGAGTTTGATCCTCACTGTGTTCCCCCTACATCCAACCTTGTGCCACGTCTAGATCGCGCTTGGAAAATCACTATTTGCCTGCTGCTTTTTCAACTGAAGCTGCAATCAAGCTTTCTCCGCCTTTGCCACACTTTCTATTTTACTATTGGTGGTAAAGCGATGCTCTCGCTTCTTTCCCGTTTTCTTTCCCTTTAAGGCTTCCATATTTACATTTATGCTTGCTCTACTGGGGAGAACGTCATTCCCTACTGTATCTGCGGACTAATTTAGACTTCTCCACTATACTTCTCTCGATAGTATTTTGGTTTTATTCTGCAGGGGTTATTGACTACCACTTACCTGCATAGCCTGAATGAAAATAATTTAAACAATAAGCCACAATAAGCCACATCACAGTAACTCAGTTAACAATTATGAATTAACTATTTGGAAATAACCTAGAAAAAATATTTCGGTTAAGAATTCTATCAGGAGGACGTCATTTCAATAAAAAGACAATTGTATACGACCACTGAAAACATCATTTTGATTTCGAGACGGTTAATTCACATTGTGACACAAGGTACTATAATATTAACGGCCTGCAGGATGAGCGTAATTTGGCTTACGTATAATAAACTACGAGACATTATTCTTCAATGCACTGTCGGCCGTCTAACCTGCAGTCGTTGCAGAAGTACACGTCGTACAATTACTTCAAAGGTTTGGCAGTTGAGTCTGATGCTGTCGCCATTTGCATCAAATTATTAAATATAAAGTCTGCTTTTCAGACAAAGCACAAAGTGACATGAATGCAATCAGCCATTTGTATTTGGTGAACTATTTGTAAATGTACAAACACACACACACACACACACACACACACACATATATATATATATATATATATATATATATATATATATATATATATATATATAATAGGAAGGAACTGGTTAGGTAAATAATCCAAAGTTCCTTAGTATTTTAGTTATTATTTTTTAAAAAATAGTGCTCGATACAAAAGTAGAGCATAAATATAATTATTTATTTAATTGGTTGGAATCATATTTTTAAATAAATAATTATATATATATATATATATATATATATATATATATATATATATATATATATATATATAAATATATGTATATAGATAGCTATTTATGTAGCTATTTATGGTTATCTATAACTATCCATTTATATATATATATATATATATATATATATATACTAGAAAAAGAAAGAGTGTGTGCGTATGCATCTTGTCCGTGAACATTGCTCTTTATATGTGCCCATATGTGATTACGTGCATCGTACATATATGTGAATATTTATATGCACTATTTTGCGTGCTAATGGGTCGATATAGGTAATGTGTGTGCGTGTGTGTTGTATAGTAATAAAGTGTAGTTGCTGACATTGTAGTTTGAACACAGATCACCAGTGAAAAAACAAGAACGATTCCATTATTAAATAAGTAGATCACGTGATCGTAAAGGAATCTTATGAATGGGAAGTCGATGTTATCGCTGTTCTCTATACTATCTAGTATACTATTTGTATATACTGATCATTATACGAATTACTACTCGGCAATTGCTATTTGAACAATTATTATTAGTGTGAGTATTATTTGAAGGCGTTACTACCAATAATAACTGCGTTTACAACGTCTCGTCTACAACGATCATTTCGGAAGTGACAACAATCATTCTTTGACCTAACGAAAGATCGAAGGGATGATCGTCTAATATTACAAAAGGGTGCAAGTGTCCGAGCGCTCAGTTCTGCGTGTGTGTGGGTGGCTGCAGATGGTTTAATGGTTTGCATCTGAAAGTAGTTCAAGTTCCAGAAGAGTCCATTACATTTACGTTTCAACAATTTTGGGGGGAATTTTATGAAACCAATTCTACTATGAGTTATCTTCTTCCTAACAGTTAAATAGTAGGGCAGACTAGTCAATCAGTCGAAAACCAGGACAACTCTGAATTCAAAACTTGACGGGGTTCTTGTTTAGAGAGGGATTGTCTGATCCTTTTGAGTATCAGCCAATCAGTCTTCAACCTGTTTTTGGAAAAGTAATAGTAACTCTAATCAACTCGGAATTGGTTAAGCTTCTTTAAGAGTCTTCTTTCACATAAGAAACATTGCTTTCCCTTCACTTGGTCACCGACTGATGTGTTAAAGATTATTCCTGAAGGTGTCTATTAAGCTTTAGCTAAGA
This sequence comes from Acanthosepion pharaonis, assembly GCA_903632075.3. NCBI lineage: Eukaryota > Metazoa > Mollusca > Cephalopoda > Sepiida > Sepiidae > Acanthosepion > Acanthosepion pharaonis. The sequence goes on from CAHIKZ030003967.1 coordinate 1,968,794, forward strand.
ATAGTGAAGCTTGAAATGTTGTTTAGGTATAACGAAGGAATCTGGCAGATTGGTACAATGTTTTTCTTCACAATTTTGTGATATTTCTGGACGATTTTTGATTTGTTTCAATCATTATCAAGAAATCGCAAAAAAGTAAGTTACATTGAACCCTCATTTTTTCTAGGTCTTCTTGCATTAATTCTTCCTCCTTTTGATCAACTGTATTCCTGATGTCATCAGTTCTCAACACGATATATATGCTGACGACATAACTATTATGCTCCTGTCTTAATGGTCAAGCGAATCGGTTGGATAAGATCAAGTTGGCAGCTCATCTCAAAAATGTCTTACAATGTGCTGATAATTGGGGCAAGCAATGGATTAATTAATTTTAACGTGTCCAAAACGAAACTGTTCTCTTAACCGTCGGAGAGAGTGATTCTTGCGCCTTCTTGGGCTAACTTTTTCTGTTAACATGACATGAAAAAAATATATTGTATCAACTGCTGGTTTTGTTGCAACATAAGTTGGTTCATTGTATTGTGCTAGACATTTTTTCCGCCAGAAACTATTTTACACATTTATAATTATACCCTTCGGTCATACATTGAATATTCCTGTCATATTTAGTTTGCTGCTTAAGATGTGCATTTAGTGATTCTTGATAAAATATAAAGAGAGATATGTAATGTAATTGATCCTGACGTAGCAACTTGGCTTCAGTCACTTTGCCACCAACGCAACATAGCTTCCCTGTGCCATGTTTTATAAATATTTTTATGGTAATTGTTGTGGTGAGCTTTCCTAATTGGTACCTAAACTTTATGAATTGAAGCCCAGTACTAGATTGGCGGAAAGGTCTCATTATCTTACACTTGAAATGGCTAGACGTAATTGTAAATTCTATAGTCTTTTCTCACGATTTTCTCGCTTGACAAATATTTAAATGCAATGTCAATCGTTTCTACTTTCTTCTTAATTCGTTGTGTTCTATTGTTCCCTCTCTCTCCTCTCTCTCTCTCTCTCTTTTTACTAATGTTTTCTTTTTCCTCATATTCTTTCACACTTAGTAACCACTTGTGTCTTACTGGCTTTATTACATTGCTTGGGGGCTAAATGAAAAAGTAGTATAAAATGTGACATCCAGCTAAAATACTATCTTTTTTTTTTTTACTATTTACATTATTCGGACCATTGTTCTCAACTTTGTCGCCATATTTATCACAATGTTTCGTGCGTTATACTCTCCGGCCTTCTTCAGGTGGTTGGAATGTCGAACTGAACCCTTTATTACGCTCGCTAGGGTAGACTGTTCTAGTTCCACGTGCCATGCTTAATGACTGTCAGTTATCAGTTATCTCCTGTCAATTCCCATCTCCAAATTCTTCACTGCATTAACCGGGTATTAAAATCACAATATTTGGGTCCTGTCACTGGATCTAACCAACGCCTTTATCCACTGTGCCATATGGCCTTGAATTAACAGGAGATAGCTGATAACTGACATCAATTTAAACATGGCACGTGGAACTAGAACAGTCTACCCCAGCGAGCGAAATAAAGGGTTCAGTTCGACATTCCAACCACCTGAAGAAGGTCGGTGCGTACAACGCACGAAACGTCGTGATAAATATGACGACAAAGATGAGGACAATAGTCCGAATAATGTAAATAGTGTACATAATACCTCATCTCAGAAATATAGACAGATACTGAAAGGCCGAAATGTTCTAATAAATATGGCGATAAAGATGAGGACAATAGTCCGAATAATGTAAATAGTGTGCATAATACCTCATCTCAGAAATATAGACACATACTGAAAGGCCGAAATGTTCTAATAAATATGGCGATACAGATGAGGGAAATAGTACGAATAATGAATATACTGTACATAATACCTCATCTCAGAAATATAGATAGATACTATTTTTTGTTCTACAGAAAAAGAAGGAAAACAATGATTCTGCAACCATAAGTTGGACCTGAAAAACGAAAAATATAGAAACAGCAGAGCAATCATAAAATAGTACTTGAAGATAAATGACTATAAAGGTGTTAAGGACCAAGATAATATGGGGTGTGGTAGCGAGAAATTGATCATCATCATAATCATTTTTGCATAGGGAGATTTTCAGGTCCCGTGTAATATTTCGATATGTTTTGTTTTTTTTTGTTTTTTTTTTATAATGAATAATAAATCTACGTTGTGTATTGGGATCGTTAATTGATACGCACTGGAAAATTATAATTTGAATTGCTTTTTACATATTTTTTTTTTATAATTAAGGTGCATTTGGTTAAGATAGATTAAGTTAATATATTTATGTTTGCTCATATCGTGTTAATTTTATAAATTGTATTACGACTGATTTTATTTGTTCGTCAAAGACATGGTTAGGCAAGTTTTTGATGATAAGTGTTTGTTTAATGTTGCTTAATTCTTCATAGAATAATATGTTTGAAGAAGAGAGTCATGATTTTTAAAAACAGATATATAAAAACGGATATTATTGATTCACTCTTTTGTGTGCGGTTTCGCTTCACTTATCCGTTACATAGGATGCCAGACTGAACTTTTATCTTCCTAAAAAAAGCAGGATATAGCCAACGAATCTTACCTCCAATACGGACAACACATGGTTCTTGAAAATGATTGAGACAGTCAAAAGTACTTAAACAAAACAACAAAGCAAACATTAACTTCGAACAGTTTAGCAACAATTTAGTTTCCAATATCCTGCATGTCACTTGATTACTTCAACCAGCACTTTAATCCCCAAGTGGACCCGTGGATAAACTCGTTGCTTGAAATAATGAGTTGAAACAATGAATTGTGAGTTCACTACCTAACCAGAGCAGAGGTTAACCAAAACTTGAGTTAATAAAGGGAAATAACTGAAACTGAAATATCCAGAAAAGGCATGGTAAATGGAACGAGAACAATCTACCCCTATGGACACAATAAAAAGGTCCGGTTCGAAATTCCAACGTATATCACCAGAAGGAGGCCGGAGTGTAAAACGGCTGAAACGTCGTGAATAAGAGAATGAGGTCGAGGACAACAGTTCGAACAATATAGTGTAAATAATTACAATACCTCGTCTCAGAAATATAGACAGATTCTGAAGAAGGCCGAAGCGTACAACGGTCGAAACGTCGTGAATAAGATAATTAATTTGAGGACAACAGTCCAAACAATGTATATAGTGTAATAGGTTAAAATACCTCATCTCAGAAATAGATACTGCATGATATTCGAAAATTGGTAAAACAGTAAAATATAAAGCAGACAGTCCTTGTCGACTTAATTTAATCAAACTTGGTGAGACAAATATTAAATATACCTTTTTTTTATTCAATATATTCATTTTGAAAGATATATTATCATTTCTATCTTTGTTACTTTCTAATAGAAGCACATATCTCATGATACTTTACTAAAACTTTGCGCTGTTTGTGTAAAAAAAATGCGTTTTAGACTAAATCGTGTACATCGATTCAGATAACTTATCTATAACTTTTATCTTCGGCAGATAGACAACAAAATCGAAGGTGTATTTCAAGGAATCTTCTCTGTATTTAACCTGCATAGCGATAAGGTCCTGAGAAATCAACAAGACGTACCAGGATTTATTATCAGTGGATATAATCTTAACAACCTAAGATACGTTAACCTTGTGCTGATGGCAGGATTAGAAACAAATTTCCAAGATCTGCTAGATGATGGAGTAGACGAAAACAGAACTATTAGACAAGTGAAATATGCGTTCTAGAAACTAAACTAATTATTAAACATCGAAAACTTACGTTAGAAATAAAGACATGATTATTGAATTACTGTCACACCAATATTCCTATATAGCAGCCTCATATCTCTTTTCACAGAGAAAAAAGACGCGTGTGGTTCAAGAGACGAATTTTGAGAATGCAATGAACAGAATACCTGAGTAGACATTTTAAAGAAAAGGTGAAATATGATATTTATAGTTAAAATCAGAAACAGAGGATTGAAATTTCTGGCACATGAAGAGAAAAGACAGTTTAGGTAATTTAAGTATCGGTGGAGTAATGGATAGCAGCTCGGATTGAGGAACCGGAGGGCCGAGTTCGAATTCCAGTCGAATCCTTTACATTCACTTACGTGCAAATAACCTATGAATCCTATTCTTCAATGGGTAAGTTGCAGAACAGACTGGATTCTATAGTCTTGGATGACAACGGGTCTAACGCAGAAAGAAATGTCGACCTACTGCGGGAAAAAATCTGCCTCGTTAGTCATGTATCGAAAGATACATGATCACCTAAACGTATAGCACGTAACTAACTGAGCCAAGAACATACTGCGTAAAACACCCCTAAACCAACGAATAAGCTTCCTAAAGTGTGTGCTTGGTAGACCGGAGGAAAAATTTGATGCAATGAGTCAGATATTGTTTAAATTTGCAAGGGATATGATACTGTGGATCGCAATATGAAAAGGACGGAGCGCAGAAAAAGAAATATAATCATTGAGGAAAGCTGGACTTCACTAAGGAAGAATACAAAGAAATCTGCTATTCAAGAGAAAATCAAACCGCAGATTGTTTTTTTTTTGTGACACTTATTCTTCCGTTCATTCTTTGAGATGTTATTTCGTTGTAAGAACCAACATTAGTCTATATTTCTGAGATGAGGTATTATGGACACTATTTACATTATTCGGACTATTGTCCTCATCTTTGTCGCCTTTGTCTATATTTCTGGGATATTTATTACAACGATTTGGCCCTTCAATATCTGTCTATATTTCTGGGATGAGGTATTTCAATATATTCGGACTATTGTCCTCATCTATATTTTTCGATTTGGGATGTCTATATTTCTGGGAGGTATTATGGACACTATTTACATTATTCGGACTATTGTCCTCATCTTTGTCGCCATATTTATTACAACGATTTGGCCCTTCAATATCTGTCTATATTTCTGGGATGAGGTATTATGGACACTATTTACATTATTCGGACTATTGTCCTCATCTTTGTCGCCATATTTATTACAACGATTTGGCCCTTCAATATCTGTCTATATTTCTGGGATGAGGTATTATGGACACTATTTACATTATTCGGATATTGTCCTCATCTTTTCGCCATATTTATTACAACGATTTGGCCCTTCAATATCATTATTCGGACTATTTACATTACGGACTATTGTCCTCATCTTTGTCGCCATATTTATCTGTCTATATTTCTGGGATGAGGTATTATGGACACTATTTACATTATTCGGACTATTGTCCTCATCTTTATCGCCATATTTATTACAACGATTTGGCCCTTCAATATCTGTCTATATTTCTGGGATGAGGTATTATGGACACATTATTCGGACTATTGTCCTCATCTTTGTCGCCATATTTTTAGGTGGGGTGGACACTGTTTACATGGACACATCTTTGGATTACAACGATTTGGCCCTTCAATAAAGGCGTTATTCGGTTAGATCCATCACAACTTTGACAGGACTCGTTAGTTAAAGAGGACTGTGAGTTCAATACCTGGTTAAGGCAGTGTAGAAATTTCAGAGGGGAATTAACAGAAGATAACTGACATCCATTAGACGTGACATGTGGAACTAGTACAAGCGTTGGTTAGATCCAGTGACAGGACCCAAAGAGTGTGAGTTCAGTACCCGGTTAAGGCAGTGAAGAACTTGGAGATGTGAATTAACAGGAGAAAACTTATAACTGACAGCCATTAATCATGGCACGTGGAACTAGAACACTCTACCCCAGTGAGCGAAATAAAGGGTTCAATTCGACATTCCAACCAGCTGAAGAAGGCCGGAGCGTACAACGGCCGAAACGTTGTGATAAACATGGCGACAAAGATTAGGACAATAGTTTGAATAATGTAAATAGTGAATCAGCATTAATTATTCATAATGTTTGGCTTTAACACATCTTTTTAGCTTGATTAAATCTCAGATAATTCCAGGTGAGAACACGCCCCATGATTATCGCAGGAAATGCCCAGATTCTTCTGAAAATCTTCTTGATGAGTATACTATTAGTGTAGACAGCCTATATCCATTTCTATTATATGCTGTTAGAATATTGCTTATTACATCAGCAGAGATCTGGACAACTAAAGAACGAGCCCAATGATATATGCCTAAGTTTAATATGTTTTCCTAGAGTAGCAGAATTTTATACTTATATCGTGTAAAGACATCTGATATCTTCACACAACAGTCAGTACAAATATAGAAGAAACGTTCTCGATTTAGTTGAGAGACAATGTATTTATTTGTAAAATACCAATGCAAGAAGTAATATCAATGCTGTATAAGTTACTATTGTCTATAAATGTATTTGCATACACACACACAGACACATATTGGACATGAGAATCAACACTACATGATATCTGTCAAATTCACGCCACAAGTGATTTTCCGACCATGTGCCAATAAGCCTTTCGCGTGTTATCTATATAAGCCGCTGTTCGATTAAGGAAATATAAAACCAAATAAAACCGACCATATCCAGTTCTTTTGTTTAAGGCTTATGATTGACCTTTACTTTTTTATTGTTTCATTTATTTATTATTTTAATTCATTTTCGATTTATCTATATATTGCATTTATTTGTTTTTTGTTTATTTTTCTATTGTCTTCTGTTCCAGATTTTGGTATCTAAAACGTATTTATTAGGTTTATATTATCGAATTATATTTAATATTTTAAAATACGATGTGGTTGAAGGTAGCGTAGTGGGAATTTGTTTCCCGTCTGCATTTTGAAAATGATCTTTGATCTTTTGTTCATGAATTATTCTTGTTCCAAATATGTGATCATCTCTGTTTTCTGTACTAGGCAAACATTATACGTTTTGAGATGTTGTTAGCTGAGGATGTTTTGCTTATTTTCCATGTTATTTTTTTATGATTTGGCTTGTGATATTTTCATTGCAGATGGGTTCTGCAAAGAACTCTGCTATTTGCGTATATTTTTGAGAGTAGCTTCTCCGTTTACAAGAAACACATATATATATATATATATATATATATATATATATATATATATATATATATATATATAGGTATAAATGTCACACACAGACACACACACATATATATATATATATATATATATAGTCATCCACAGACTCTTTCGCTGTATGGCTAGATATCCAGTTGCCTCTAGCTAGGATTGAAACCCGACTGAATTGGTGTCTTTCGGAGATTCTATTACTAAGCCGTCTGCAAGGATGAAGGTGAAATGTTGCGTATTTATTTTTAGATAAACACACACAGTGACCGACAGTGACTCAATTCGCTTTTGCCGAAGAGTCTCACCATAATAGTCACAGTTTACAAACCCACACCTCCTCCCCAGAGAGCTCAATTGAAATTAATTTTTTGAGCCTATATAAAGTCATTAACAGACAGAGTGTTTCGCTCTTTCAAAGCTCTTCAGTGTGCCTAGACATCCGGTTGCCTCCAGCTAGGATCGAGGATGTCAGTCGGAGATTCTACCACTAAGCCATTGGGGCACGGCAGGGATGAATGTGGATTTTAGCGTATTTATTTTTAGATAAACACACACAGTAACCAACACACACAGTGACCGACAGTGACTCAATTCGCTTTTAACTACAACATTATAGAAGTAAGAGTATAAGATTATACTGCAAGGTAAGTAGAAAGTTTGTTTTTATTTTATTTTCTAACAAACCAATACATTATATATATATATAACCTTTTTATTTTTATACATTATTTTTATACATACAAATATTTAAGTAAATGTTCTGTTTTTAAAATAAACAGTATTAAACAACTGTTACCGGCCTTAATGTCCGAGAAACTTTCATAGAAAATATTCGTCCTCCGACAGGAATCGAACCTGTATTCTATACGGAACCGTCATATGACCAGACGTGCCTTAACCGTTTCGGCCACAGAGGAACGCTGTTTCGCAAGGTTGATTTTACTGTCTTTAAACTACAATCTTTCATGAATCCTTCACGTACATTTATATCTGCTCATGGCGTATCCAAATGTAAACAAATGACGTCACACATTATGAAATGGACAAAGTCCGATAATTATATTTATGACATTTTTATGTTTATACATTCTTTTTATAGATACAAATATTTAAGTAAATGCTCTGTTTTATAATAAACAGTATTAAACACTTACCGGCCTTAATGTATTTTCATAGAATTAAAAATATGTTCAAAATAAATGGGCAGATATGAATGTACGTGAAGGATTCATAGATGATTGTAGTTTAAAGACAGTAAAATCGACCTTGCTAACCGAACGATCATTTGTGGCCGAAACGGTGAAATTTTGATAAACGCAAAATGAAATGAAAACTAAATGAAATTTATTCAAATTTTACTTTCACATTTTAAAGAACTGTTTCCAAATTATGTTCGATAAAAGACAATATATAAGAAATTGGATCATCTCTTGCTAAAATTGACTTTATTTTTCTTTATAGACAGAACAATATATCATTCCGAAGAATGTTTTTTTTTTATTCCTGTTATTATTTTTAATCATATGCTCTTTTTTTTCAACGAAATAATTGTTTAAAAAAGCTTTAAAAAACTAAATGCTCCTTAATTTATAGTAACCTTTCAACAAGGAATCAACCATTGACATATGTTCTAGCACACTTTAGAAAGTGGATATTCAAAAGACAGCTAAGTGCAGTTCTAATG
>CAHIKZ030003967.1:1987500-1995000 GCA_903632075.3 Acanthosepion pharaonis
CTTCTTGAAGCAACCCTTGAAGAAAATCTTGCTTTATCATTTGAGGAATTGGCAGTGGTTCTCAGTTCAAACCATACAACTGTTCATCGTCATCTTCAACAACTTGGAGAAGTTCCTAATCTTGAAAAATAGGTGCCTCATGAATTGTCTGAAAACAACCTCAAATCCCGAGTTGACGTCTGCTCTTCTCTCGCCAACTTATTTCACCTATTTTGGATAGACTGGCAACGAAAAATGGATCTTTTATCGAAATGTTAACCGTCGTAGACAGTGGCTTGGTAAAAGGGAAGGACCCCAGCCACAGCCGAGAAGGGAACTTCATGGGCAAAGGGTTCTTCTTTCAATCTGGTGGGATCGCCAAGGAATAATCCACTTTGAATTCTTACCACCTAATGCAACAATTAATGCTCAAATATACTGTCAGCAATTAGAGTGTTTGAACCAAGCTTTGAGGGAAAAAAAGACCTGCTCTAGTGAATCGAAAAGGGGTGATGTTTCACCAGGACAATGCACGACCACACACAGCAAGAATCACGTCACAAAAGATCGAAGAACTTGGTTGGGAGAAAATTACTCATCCACCTTATTCTCCCGATCTTGATCCTTCAGACTACCATTTGTTTCGTAGCTTACATAATCATTTGGAAGAAACAGTTTTTGTAACACAGGAAGAGGTTAAAACTGACATTTGTGAGTTCTTCGAATCAAAGTCAAAAGAATTTTACAGTAATGGAATTAGTAAGCTTGTTAATAGATGGAAGGAAGTCATTGGTAATCAGGGAAAATACATTGTTGAATGAATCTGTAATTAAATGTAACATTTGGTCACTTGTTTTCTTTATTCAAAATTCGGACAGAACTTATGGGATGACTGATACAATTCACTAACTGCATTTTGTTAATTTACGTGTTATCAGATGAACTAAAAAGTGTTAAAAACATAAATAGCATACGTTTTATAGTAAGTTTGAAAATTAACAGAAATAAATTCTAAAAGGGGCTCTTTTTTAACAATGGAGTGTGTATAATTATTTATTAATATTATTATTCGTTGTTTGGTAAACCGGTCACACATGAACTTATTGTTTAAGTAACATTACTACATAAATATTCTTTCACACACTAAAATTGTTTTAGTAATAAAAGACACTATTAGCGAAAGATGTCTTTTAAATGCTAAAGAAATATTACGTAACAGTAATTATTTATTTATTATTTTTTTCTTTATTAGTCTGGCAAACCGGTCCCACATAGATATTACTACATAAATATTCTTTCATATATTAAAATTGTTTTAGTAATAAAAGACACCATTTATTAGCGAGATACGCCTTTTAAATGATAAACAAAGTATTAGGTAACAATAATTTTTCATTAGAATAAATGAGATCTGAAATCAATTCAGCTATACGATAGTAAATGCTGAAAAATTTCTTTAAAGATGAAGAGAATACTTGTGGCAACAGAGGTGGATACTGTGAATAATATTTAAGCAGCGAGAAAAGTCAAGGTGAATGTAATAAAAAAAGACACCTTCATTTAGGATCAAAAAGAGACGGTTGCTATATATAATGGGGAAAGTGTGCTTTTGGAATTTATAATCCTAGGCTATACTGAAGGTAAGAGAGAGGGAGTACCTTGTATCTAAATTTGATAAACACTGCATTGCTATTAAACACGCACACATACACACGCACACACACACACACTTGCGCGCGTGCGCATAAATGTGTTGGTGTAAATGAGTGGCGGAAGAGGAAGAAGTGAAGTAATGAGACCAATATTGTTTAGACCTTTAACGAATAGAAAGTTGAGTATCGCCTACGGACAAAAGGGACATGGTATCTAAAAGAAAAAGAGTATGATGTCCTATTTTTTTATTTTATATTTTTTTTTAACATAAGTGTGTTAGCACGTGCGATACCATGTCTTCATCAGCCGCCGACCAGGGGTGATATCACAGTTTCGGCGGCTATAGCGGGACCGCCACCTCTGGCGCCACCAGCAGCGTTTGCCACCAGAGACGGTATGAAGATATGCTAATTGATCCTTCCTCTTTGTAAATTCTCGTAATGAAATAAACAAAACGATTGTTCTTCTTTGCAGCTTCTATCCGTAATGAATGTTTTTATATTCGAATTTTAGAATGAAACATTTGTGTTCTGATATATCATTATAATAACTGTACAAGAATATATTACTAATTTGTGATGATTAAAGTGCCCTCCTTGTATATTTTAACATAAATCTCTTTTAAGGTTGAACTTAAAACATTACACACCCATCATCGTGAACATGAAAAATGAAAAGATGCATTTAAATTTTTGCATGAGTTTAAGATTGGACATAACGTTTCTCAAACTGTCGTCAGTTTTAAAAGAGAATGGGGTGAAGTATACACTTATGATCGACGGTACGGCGCTGGTAATTTGAACTTTCGCAGTGGGGATATGAGTCTTGAAGTTTTTAGATGTTAGAGGACATCCATATCGGCATTTGACAATCAAAATCTGAAAACACTAGTCGAAAAAAACAAAAAAACACACACACGCCAACGTCTCAGAGAAATCTCGCAGATGATAGGCGTCCACATTTAAACAATATCGGATCATAATATTAAGAAAATGGACAAGGTGAAGAAACTCGATAAATAAGTTCAACATAAACTTAGTGAAAGTGAATGTGTTCAACGCTTAGAAGTATGTTCCAAGTGCAACAAGGAACTGGCCCTGTTTAAACGTTTAAATGCATGAAATTACATGAGAATTATTTGAAGCGACAACTAGTTGGATAATAATTATTAAAATTCTCAAGCGAGTAGGTTCAATTGTTCAGAAGAAAATTAAAAAGGAAACCATTTAAAATTTATGTTTTAAAATAATAAAATGAAATTAAGAAATATTTAAAGGAGAATCGAAGCCAGATTTTAGATAAGATTCAATAAAATTGAAAAAAAAAAACCAAAAAAAAACAGATTTACAACTCAGCATACTCATAAAAATAAGTTAATGTCTTCTCCGAATTAATTGGAACCTGGAAACTAGAATTCAGGCGTTTGTTTACACTACACTATCTGTCTAAAATGTTCGTGGCTACAGAAAGTAAGGATCTTAATTATTTTAGACAAAAGAAAAATGACATGTGATATGCCCAATATTTTGAATTTATTTCTGTTGATCGCGCAAGGAGAAAATTATGTTTACAGGAAGATTTTAAACATACAAAGCAAATACTGTATGGTTAATTTGCGAGATCAACTAAGATTGCGATGTCTCTTTCCTGTGAAAATCTTCGGTAAATTTTATAATTACCATTATTTTGGATTTCTGGTGAATAATCTTTTGTCGATAAGGAAAATCAGCTTGTCAATTTATGTAAATATGGAGATAATTAAATTGGGGTATGTGAATTGTCATTTTCTGGGGCCTGGCAGTGTAAAGTGAATTCATTAATCATTGTTATCGGAAAAGATATAAATCTAGCGCGCATTTTGTTTAGGGGTCATTTATTCCGAGTGGAGAGAAACCGTCACGCTAAGAGACACACACCCATATTTCAGTGGCCTGAGCGAACACCCATATGACTGAATAATTGAGGAAAGCTCGAGTTTAGCCGTTGTCTCTACAATTCTTAAATCATCACTCTGCAGTAGGGCCAGTCGACCAGCGGTCCATTATTTTAACGGTTGCGCCTAGAAATCACCAAATCATCATTCCCTCAGTAGAGTACTGACTGCAGTAGCAAATAGAGACATTTTATGCAGTCAGTTTTTCTTTATCTATCTATCTATCTATCTATCTATCTATATATATATATATATATATATATATATAATAGAGGATGTCTGTGTTTCTGTCTATGTGATACCTGTTCACTCGAGATCCATCCAACCGATTTTCACCAAAGTTGGCATATACATTGTACTATGTACGAGATAGGTTCTTAAACTAAAAAAAAATCAACAATTTAAAAAAAGAAATAATCGATAAAGCCGATATAAATTTGATAAAATAATTTTTACCTCCGATGTCGTTCAAACTCGGTGTGCAGGTTACTTACATCATGACGAGCTCAACGTTACCGTATTTATTTCTACGCCACTGGATTTAACGAAAAACCACGAAAAACGAAAAATCGTTTTTAACACAATTCGATTTCAAGACAAATTTTAAACCTAAAACTCCCTCAATTCTCAAGCAATCCAATACAAACTTTACTCAATTGTAACCAACCATACCTTGATTGTTTAACAGTCATTTAATTTGATAATTGAGTTCACCCACAGAGTGAAAACCCACGTAAATAGCGAAAAATGACGATTTTTACTGGTTTCTTTCTTATTTCTCGTTGATCTTTCACCGAATTTTCATCAAACTTAACAATTGCTTCATAAATGTATCCACTTTTACATCCTTAGTATCACACTGACAAAATGAATTTCAAAAACTTCAAAATAATTGTGGTCTGAAATGTGCCTTCCTGTTGCCGGTTTAACCCCTACATGTCCTCGGCTAACTTCGACTTAATAATTAGTGACTACTTCTGTTATACCAGTAACTACATTAATTCAAAATGTTTTTAATGAAAGTACTTTAAAGTAATTGAAGAAGATAGACTCTGTCTTAATATGACGCTGTTTTTGCTCCATTCTAATTGAACGTTTTTTTCTGATGGAACTGCTGGGTATGGCTGATATATATATATATATATATATATATATATATATATATATATATATATATATATATATAAGAAAGATTGTATGTGTATGTCTGTATGATTTTGTACCACGACTGGGGACACGTCTTTTATTAAAAGAAAAATGGGTGAAGAAGAGTAAGCAAGAACCACTTTTTTGTCCGAGACCATTAAAATAAAATAATTAAAAGCATGATTAAAAACAAAACAAAATAAAACAAATTAATAAAAAGTAAAGTATAATAAAAACCAAATAAAACACAAATAAAAAAATAAACAAGAATAATAAGAAAAACAAACAACGGAAAATTAACAGCTCTGAATTGCCATATACAAAAACCCAATAAAATATTATTAAATTACAAGAGTTTTCAATTGGTTTTATGAATAATATATGTTAAGGATACTATTGTCTGGAGCAAAAAATAATAATTTCCGATAAAAAATTAATTTTTACATGAATTGTTTTTATTTTTTACAGTTTTAATATGCAATAATTCATGTTGTTAAATATTTTAAAATTCAATTTCAATGTACTGTTATTAAATAAAACTAATTTTTCTAATCATAAATCTAAAAGCGTATTACCATCTGCAAATGACCAGTATTTAAAAAAAAGAATTTTGCATTGATTCTGGATGTGTATAGACATGCCTTTTTTGTAGATACGGATGTTCATACTTGAAATCCATCCGATGACTTCTAGCCTCAGCTCTTAATAACATCAATCACCACATGACAAACGAGTTTCCGCACTTAAAAAAAAATGTTTTTTCTTATATTTTACTACGTTTTATTTTGTTTTTGATAAAAGTATAAGTACCGTTTGTCTCAAATTAGATTTAGTAGTAGACTTTATATTTTGTAATTCAAATAACCTTCGAAAATGTCTATTTTATTTTTACAAGAATTTTAAATCGGAGAATTTAACTTTTGTTTACAAATGTCTCCAAATTTCACACCTAACCGATTTTACTGAAAACAAAATATAAGACTTATACAATCTGTATAAATTCGGTTTTAAATACACTGAAGTAAATTTTGCTTACTCAGTATAGTACATTTATCCCTTTAGCTTTGAATTAAAGCTGAAAAATACATTAAGGAGGATTTTTCATTTTTTAAATTAAAAAAAGACATTCCGTTACAAAAAAGATGCACTAACTGCAATCAATGATTCTTGACGTCCAAACCGTTACAGTTTTTTCGGAATGGGATACGTAACCTTATATAGATCCATGTTTCCTATTTGACTGATTTAAACTTTATCTTTATACATTAATTCAGGATTCAAAGTTGATTCTGAAATCGAACATTATTCTCCGAGCAACCTATTATCATTTTCCTAGTAGATGTATGATTATTTATTATCAAAATAAATACTCATAATATTATAATTTTAATGCGATTTAATTCTAGAGACTTTATCGTGGTTTTCATCAAAATCATGTGTTTCTATAATTGATTGTAGAAACCCCAATTATTTCTGAATATGATTGAAATTGTCCTCTTCTAAATAAGCTGTTGTCTTACCATCTACCACTGAGTAACGCTTGCAGGAAATACAACACATATGATATATTGATTAATATATTCAGTATTGATTTATTTTGAGCAATGTATTGAACAAGAGAAAACAGAATTAGTTATAATGCGGATGAATGAATACTGATTTGCAGTAGAAATGAATTCTGGGTGTTGGAATCATCATGGTCAATACAAGAAAATTTGAAATATAATCAATAGTTTAGCTACAGATCATATAATTCTCAATTCATGAAAGCAATAAATAATTTAGTCGGAAGAAAACGAATTTCATCCATTGCAAAGTAAATTTAATTCTTGAATCCAACACTTACACGAATTTGAGCACATTAAAAATAACTGATCCAGACATGCATGTATGCGAGAAGCTGTTAAAAAGTTTCGCTTCCGATTCACTTGTTATGATCAAACATAAATGCATATAACAATAAGTGCAAAAATAAATTGCACCAGTAAAACATTGATAAGAAAGATCCTCAGAATTAACAATATCTGAATTTGAATACTTTATACTGTCATATTATGAAAAATCAGTTATTTGAAGAATTCTAAATATTATATTCAGTGCTAATAGGAATATATATTTGGCAAACACGGTGGATAAATTAATTAAAGGTTTATTGTAAAAAACAGTCCAATAAGAATAAAGTTAACAGTTATGCACAAGGCCATCGCAAGTCAATCCAGTAGTGAGTGCTACTATTGGAAGGTCGGTAGTTCTCGCGTAAGTCTGAGTCGTACAAGACAGATCCCAGCTAGAAATATTTACCAGCCTCCCCGCGGGGAAGAACGTGGCACAAGGCCGAATTTAATGTGGGGCAATTTAAGCCAGTAGTCTCGGCCAAAAACTCCCCATAACCCCGCATAAACTAGTTGGTTTGTGTCTGTCTAATCCTTGGACGAGACGCTGCCGTTCGGCAGAGCCTCGTGCAGCTTCCTCTCTGCCCAAAGGTAGAGAGATCGACAACAGTTAAGAGCTGAGTAACAGATACCAGCTAAAAATATTTACCAGCCTCCCCACGAGGTAGGATGTGGCACAAGGCCAAATTTCATGTGTGGCATTCCGAGCTCGTAGGCTCGGCCAAACATTCACCGTACACCCGGCATGAACGGGTTCGGGTCTGTCTATCTCCCCAGACGAGACCCTGCCCTTCGGCATAGCCTCGTCCGAGTTCCTCTCTGCCTGAAGGCAGAGTTCGACCAGGACAGCCGGAAAAGATTCCAGATAGTATATTTACTAACCTCTCCACGCGATTA
>CAHIKZ030003967.1:2000000-2127500 GCA_903632075.3 Acanthosepion pharaonis
TTAATGTACAATCTAAGAGCTCCGTTGAATGAACTGCTAAAAAAAAGACAAGGCATGGGAATGGACGGTAGAATGTCAGAAAGCCTTTGATGAAATAAAGAGAATGCTTACGTCCGACCTCTTTTTAACCCATTACAATCCCAAACTGGATATTATGGCAAGTGACGCCAGTTCATACAGGATAGAGCGTGTATTCAACACATAATGCGATATGGTTCTGAAAACCAATTGCACATGCTTCGAGAACTTTACTCACAAATCGAAAAAAGAGGCGTTGAGTATCATATTTGCTATAACAAAAATTTCACAGATACATCCACGGCAGACATTTTATGCTTGAAACGGATCATAAAACACTGATCACTATTTTTGGTTAAAAAATGGTTACCCGTTTATACGGCAAATCGTCTGTTGAGATGAGGAACCATTCTGCTCAATTATGATTTTCTATAAAGCACCTATCATCCAAAAATATAATTCATGCGGATAGTTTATCAAGACTCGTACCGAGTCAAAAAAGAAAGATTCGAAGAATCAATTATTGCAAATATCAGAGCAGATTATGAGGTGAAAAGCATGGTAAACAACATTGTAAAGCGATGATTTCATTTTAGAAATAAAAGCAAAATGGTAGCAAATATTTATTCAATTGGTAAAGGAGTTTTATATATATGGTGAGAGAGTAGTAGTACCAAAAAAAGTTGCAGAAAGAATACTACGGGACTTTCATGTGGGTCACCTGGGTTAATAGAATCGAAGCTTTGTATATTGGAAAGGAATGGATGTGGATATCGCAGACATGGTTCATATACACAAACCATGGCCCAAGACGGATCATCCGTGGACAAGATTACATTGATTTCGCTGGTCTACTTAATAGTGGTAGATAGTTTTACAAAATGACCGGAATCTACGCTGCAAAAGCCTACGTCAATACCACAACAACTTTCTTATGAACTATTTGCACGGTACGGTGTGCCAAGTGTATTATGGTGACAATGGTACACAATTCACTTCTGAAGAATTTAAAGGAATTTTGTGAGTTATATCAAATTAACCACATAACGACGCCGCCGTATCATCCGAGGTCCAATGGACTCGCAGAAAAATTTGTCGGTACTTTAAAGCGCGCTCTGAATAAAGCCTCAGGAGTTCCAACGGGAAAAGGCGCTTCAATTCCTACAAGTATACAGAATCACGCCAAACCAGAGAACACACTCCAAACATGGCACCAGCTGAACTAATGTTCGCTAGGAAAGTTAAGTCAGTGTTTGACAGACTTTTTGCCAGGAAAAATAGAGTAAAGAATACTATGTATACAGCGAGAAAAAGATACACCTCCGGAGAGAAGGTGTTTTTCATGCTAAAAAACAACGTTGAGTTCTGGGAACGAGTCATAGTGGACAAGAGAATCGGTGACCTGATTTACATAATTAAAGGGCCGAAGAATACTCACAAAAGGCACCAGAATCAACTTAAAAAATGTTACGTTATAGAGCATGAACAGAGTATACCGGATGAGGAGGAAGATCCATTGAGGTAATGTATGATATGTTTCAAGTAGAACCTCCTCAGAATACTCCTGAACCGAGAAGATCCGGTAGGAAACGGAAGTTCACGGACCCATTGGACGTGAATCCAAAATGGAAAAATATTAAAATTAAGCGGATGGACATATGCATATGAAGTATGCAAATGGATCTACAAAGAAATAGCCATAATCATCAACCCATATAGGAAGCCAGTTTGAAATCCAAAAGGATTCCAAGGCTTGGGAGGGGGTGTTGTGGTAGGATCCACCTAATTTGCATAGTGGAGTACCGACCATATCAATATGATTGCTACCGGGAAGTAGGGGGGAATCAAGAGATTCAACCAGAGACTCTGCCCGACTGCGCCTCAACACTGTCAACACATTCTCCAGGAACGGTCTTACCAGGAATATACAAAAGACTATATGTAAATATTGTGTACACTTTCTTGTTTCAATACATTTTGTTCTAAGTACATTTTGTGTTGCATTATTATTCCATGCATTAGTCAAGTTTCAACACACACACACACACACACACACACACACACACACACACACACACACACACACACATATATATATATATATATATATATATATATATATATATATATATATATATATATATCTTAGGGCTTTTGCATGTATGTTTCTATCTATCTATCTATCTATCTCAGGGTTTTACCATCTATCTATCTATCTAAACTTTAAATAGTTTCTTTACGTCAACATTACGTCTTATTACTATAAACGTTATATTATTGGTTGAGTGAGTTGCTATCCTCATTTCTTAAATTTTTAAATAATTAAATTAATAAAAAAGTTCGTTTGGTTTGTACATAGACGATGGCCTTGTTGTTATTAGAAACTACTGACTTCAAATTAGATAAAATTAGAAAGGTATTATAGAAAGAATTTAAAAGCATGGGCTTAAAAATTACAGGGCGCACTAAATTAAAAAAGTGAATTTCCTTGATATAACATTAGATTTAATAAAAATACATACGCACCTTATAAACTACCGAATACCAACCTTTTATATATACACCCTAACTACAAAGAATAAGTACAAATTCAGCAAATAACAAGATCTTTGATGAACATATTAATTTCTATAAAAAAGCTCTAAAAGAAAGTGGCTACAAAAAAACAGAACTAACTCATATTAAGAATGTAAATGGAAAGCATAGAAAAAACAGAAGTCGAAAAATAACTTGGTATACGCCCCCATGCAATCAAATGGTAACGAACAAATTAGGACAACAATTCCTCGCATTAATAGACAAGCATTTTCCTAGTGAAAGTAAACTAAGTACTATTGTCAATAAAAATACACTAAAATTAAGTTACAACTGTACGGAAAACATAGAAAAAATTATTAAGAAACATAATGCTAATATCTTAAATAAACACTTATACCAAAACCAAAAGAATTTAGACAATGGAAAAATAAAAATAAAAACTGATGATGATAAACAAAGATTATGCAACTGTAGTAACCCTCATAAGTGTCCTCTACAAAATAAATGCCGCACGGAATCATTAGTATACCAATGCAATATTTCTTCTATTGAAAATCCTGAAAACATAAATATATATATAGGTTGCACAAGGCATGAGTTCAAAAAAGGTTTCAACCAACATCAAAGTTCGTTTAGGATAAATGAATATAAAAATCAAACATCTCTCTCAATGAACTTTGGTACGTAAAAGAATCCAATAAAACACCTGCAGTAAAATGGAAGTTAATATAAAAAGCTACAATATGTAAGTCATTAAATGCCTCATGTCTTTTGTGCATACATGAGAAATTATATATTACTAAGTTTATAAAAAATAAAAATTTACTGAATCAGAGAGCTGAAGTAGCTATTTTTTGCCGTCATTGTCACAAATTTTCCTTAAATAATAATTAAAAATTAAAAAGGGCAACCTGGTATTATACATACTTATATTTGATGTTAAAAAATACTTTTATATACTGTAAGAAATTCTATTACATTTACTTGTTTATATATATATATATATATATATATATATATATATATAATTATTTATTTAAAAATATGATTCCATCGCTACATAAGAGTTCTCATGTTTCAAAACAAGAGCCGAAAACTTCAATATAATTATTTGAATTAAATTGAATTAAAGTACCAAGCTCTGTTCCATCTTCAAGCGAAATTTTTCTTTGGAATAACTAATTCTTGAAATTTACGCGTTTTATAAGCATATCCATTATTAGAATTAAAATTACTATGGTAACGTCTAGAGCAATTATTTAAAAAATGGGGCGTAAGGGTTAATAATTTGTATCAATATGTCAGTTACATTCAAAGAAGTCAAGTCAGGGTGTCTAAATTCAAAGCGGAAGATGACATCGTCTAGTCTGGTTAAGTGTCTATGAAGATTTATTTATTTTTTTTATTTTATTCCTTTTTTTTCCTGAAAGGGTTTTGTGTAGATAAAAAACTGTCAAAATTCGCTAACATTTGTTTTTTTTTGACGACTTCATAAATGTTATTATTATTATTATTATTATTATTATTATTATTATTAGGTATGGCTTTTAAACTTTTTGTTTAGACTATGGAGTTTAAAATTTGTATTTATTATTTTAATGTTTGTTTGTTTTTATGCTAATTATTTAATGCGAAAAATTGCTGATGTCGGCAAGAACCGTTAACTCATGTTTATTTTTTCATAAATTTTCATTATTTAGAAATTTGATAATGTGTAGTTTTTCATGTAGGCATAAAGGACATGGGTCATCCCAAGTTTTACAAGTCCGTGAATAGATCCTTCTATATTGACAGGGAGTAATACACAATATTGAACTGTAATAGGGTGCAATCAGGTTTATTATTAATATTGGTAAACCAATTGATGACATCTTTGGCATTAATCCATAATTTTAATCCAAGGTGGTTTTTAATTTGCCAAGTAATTCTTTCTAGGATTCTTTTGCTTATCTTACCGACGTCGGGTCGGGTAGAGTTAATCATTCTTGTAGTAGGGTTTTCCATAAAATCTTGTTTATGATCCTTAAGGGTTATGTAATATTCCTTTTCAGCAAGTTTGCCTACTCTGTCGCTAATTTTTAATTCATCAGTAATTTTTACAAGTTCTGTTGATACTATCAACCATATTTATGTTGTTGTAAGCTTTTTATAAGTCCTAGTTATTTTTTTTAATTAAGTTGTTGTAGTCATCAGCTGTCAATTTATAGAAGTTGTCAGTTTTGTCAGACTTAACTAGTATTTTATCACAATCATTTATGCTTTTAACTATTTGGTCTAGATGTTTTTGGAAGTGGCTTTTCTTTTTTTGAAAGGAGATGTTTTTGATAATGTTGAGTAGGTCTTTTTCAAATTCATATAGCTTTTTGTTGAATGGTGTAACTTTTTACTTTTAAAGCCGTAAACTTCGTGTTCTTTATTTGTTGAGTTATTCCCTCGAAAGGAGAAGAATGCTTTCCATCTCATTCTTCTAATTAATTCCTCTGTTTTTTTAAAAGTTTAACAAAATAATTCCGTCTGTTAGTGTGTGGAATGTTCTTCAGAGAAATTCTGAAATTTAATTTCTCCATATTTTTAAAGATGTTATTTTAAAAATAAAGGTTCAGAGGGCTCGACCTTAATTTGGGAGCCGATATATGTGTGAAAATATATACAGAAAATAGTAAAGAACTCGTTAGGTAAATAATCCAAAGTTCTTTAGTATTTTTGTTATTATTTTAAAAAACAGTGCTCGATACAAAAGTAGAGCCTAAATATAATTATTTTTCAACGTGATATAGCCGTAAGCCAAAACAGTGACTGCTTACACAACCCTTGTCAACAGTGACTTGTCTACTTTCACGAACACACGATGAAGACCCTTGATTACAATTGGTGAGGATGCATACCCAATGCTGTTGAATAAGCAGTATAATAATGTCACGTAAATGAAAATTTGCTCTATCCAACGTACTCACTACATTTGTTATAATATACACCCTTGTGCAAATTAATTGAAACAAAACGAATAATTCCGTTACTATTTACTTTTTTTTTCATATTTTCCAATGAAACATGGCCCAGTGCACATATTAGTATTTCGCATGCTATTCTACGAAGTCGTTCCTTGCAGACTGACCACAGATTCTCGATTGAATTTAAATCAGCAGAGATTCCGGGAAAATCTATCCTACTCTGATTTGATCACTGATAAGACTTGCCAGTCTGTTCGTGCAGCGTTACAATTTTTGTACGCTTCTGTGGAGTAACGTCCATCGCAGACAATGGCCGTAGGACAACTAATCGGCAGTTGAGACAATAGTGTCTGGGCCTGCTAAAAATCTGATGCAGTCACGGATAACGCAATATTTTTCAAGGCCTAACAAATTTCAACATACAACCCAGAAAATAGATTCATATTACTGCACACTACTGCCAATGACCAAATCTGAGGAAAAAATAAAAATCGATTACACCCTGTCATTCCAGCCGGTCAAAAACTGACAGTATGCTGAAAGAAAGGAAACTAAAGCAGTTGTTTTAATTATTTTGCAGAAGGATGTATATGATTATTCATGTTCTCTCTCTCTCTCTCTCTCTCTCTCTCTCTGTATATATATATATATATATATATATATATATATATATATATATTCATGCATGATAATGTTTTCTTATTAGAAATAAGGAGACAAGTAAACAATATAAGTCATTTTGATAATTTATCCTATCAAGTTACCGCTCTGTTGTCTTGTATGAATTTCTAAACGAGATTAAGACCTTTAATTTGCCGAGAATAATAATTAAGATTAAACTAATTAGGTTCAATCTCAGTATGGTATCAGACAATATCGCCTAATGAGTTTTCTCCATTTCAGACCAAAAGTTACTTTAAATTAATCAACAGAGGATCTTGTCTAGTATTTTGCAGCTATATACATGCATACTGATCTTAAAGGTAGTTACAAGACTGAAGGAAATGAGATAACATATAGCCCGTTAGGAGTCACGATATTATATTATTGAGGGCCAATCCAGTCGATCGCGAGGTGAGTTAATACTATAAGCACGCTAGCCCTCAGGTTCCTGCATGATAATCTAATTAATTGTGCGGCAGTCATGTGTCGTCTATATTGTGTAAGTTAACTGTCTGTACATAGTGAGAGCATTATAAGATTAGAATGCATTTCTTGTCCGTACATTTTGGAAAGATTTCATTTAGACTAAAATATGTTCAATAGTAATCAGTCAATATATATAATATATTCTATTTGCTGTGTCTCTTCAGTACGTTGACGATCATGACTCTTCACAGTGTTCAGTTATTTGTAGCTCTTAATAGATTTTTTTCTGTTATCTCACCTAAACCTTGTTTCGCCATCCATTTACTTAAGCTCGCTATGTAGCTTTTTTCTGTCCCTCTTGCTTTTAATCTGACCTGTGAGTATCAAATTTCCCAAGTAATCTTTCCTCGTTATGTGCCCTATAAATTTCAAATGTCTTCTCTGATGTCAATTATAAGTGTCCATTTTTCTTCCATTTTCTCTAAAGCTTCGTCGTTGCTCATATATTTGATCCATGGTTTTTCTCAGCACCGTAGGGTAGAACGAAGTTTCTGTTGCTTCAAGTCTCTTCTTCATCAAGTATAATTAAAAGTTCACTACTATTTTCTGTGTTTCTAACGAAATTTTCTTGTTTCTTAATACTTAGCAGTTGATACATTGATTTAAAATTGTGTATTTAAAATTATATCAACTACTATACACATTTTTCTAAACAAAATAATTTATATGTATATATTCGATAATGACCAATGTAAATATTCGACCTATTGTATAACGCATATACAGAAGCTAAGATAAAATCTCTATTGTATTTGAGAACTTCTGAAAATCTAAGACACGTAACAAAGTTGATCAAATGTTCTAAAAATCTGCATGAAAATCTTTGTTTCTTTTACTTCCTTTTCTCTTCGACTCTGCTCCATTTTAATATTTTGATATAACATGACTGAAACAAATATGTTTATATCGAAGGTTATAGGAAGTCAGTTCTAGCCATCTTAAAAATACGTTCGTCGTCCGTATGTAATGTATTTAAATAAGAACAAAACCTTCCAATTCCTATGGATTCTTGAATGGATCTCTTAATGAGTTTTCAGGAAGTTCACAATGTGATATGCACATTACAGATTTATAGACAAACATGTTCTTGAAAATAAGTCTTGAACGTGCAAGCGTACATACAAATTATTAAAAAAAAACAACAGCTTGCAGAAAGTTCCACATATCTACGCATGATCTCAATAATCAAAACAAAACAGAAATATATTATTGCGTATAATGAGAGCACATTTTTTTGCCGCAGGAGAATACATGGAGAGATTTATCTCTTTATAGAAAACGTGTACAGGGAATAATCCCGTGTCAATATAGTCATATATATCGTACTTATATTTTGTAGAATTCGTGAATTTATATGTTTTCTGTGTCTGTTACCATTATTTTTTTAAATAATAATAGGACCTTTGACAGAATTCCTTGTATTCTGAGAGATATCAGATATATTGATGATATTCCTTTCTCCCAGAATTGTGTTTCCTATCCATAAAAGAGAAATATCTGTATGGCAAATTTTGAAATGAATAATTAATTAAATTCCGCTAAGTTAAAATTCACAGTTTATTGCTGTTATTATTATAATCAGTTTAAAAAAAATATCTCGCATCCGAATATGCCTATTGGCTACGGTTGAAGACACCCGTTCAGGTAAATTTGTACTTTGTTCAATACTCAAATCGTCCTAGGTAAGAAGGTAAACTACATGCGAGTCCTGGGGAAGACGATAAACTACGTCCAACACTAAGGTCTCTCATCAGGATGATTTGAGCGTCGACAACCACTAAATTGCTGGTATTCTCAGGTCCAAACTGACTCTGGGTGGTAGCAGCTGTTAGGGCTACAACTAGGGACAAATAGTTAACCCACAAACTGGGGTCGAAAACTACGAAAATGTGTGGCACCCTGCATTATTAGAAAACTGAAGAGAGATATTCATAAAAATATGATTTATTTTTATTCGGTTTGTTAACCAGCTGATAGTTATTTAGAGATGAAGAATAATTGAGTTTTGAGAATAATTCTCTAATTGTATTTAGGCGATCCGAAAGGAAGAAAAAGAAGGAAAAAGAAAGAGAAAGAGAAATAGATAGTACAAAACCAGGTCATAACCAAAACACGCTTAAACTGACACAAAACAGGTGTCAAAAGATATCTAGGTCAAAGTACCTGACCGAAATCCACGGAAAATAGAAATTGTTATAATTGGTTGAAAGAATAGAGTTTAGAAATAATGATACGAGACGGGGTAGTGAGCGAATGGGCACACGCGCGATTGATGCATAACAGATGTCGGTCAAGCACCTGACCTACTTTCGTGTCCGCGGAGTATGGGAGTTTATTATCAATTTGGTTGAAGAAATAAGATTTTAAGGACAATGGAAAAATATTAATAGGTAACGAACGAAAAGGGGTGTCATTGAGAAGATAAGTAACCGCTGGGGAAATGTATACGAAAACAAAACATTAATACACGAACCCTGACCATTTCTAGAGTTGAAGATAAGCACCACCCAAAATGATGAGTGGAAGATATTTTCAATTTAGATAATTAAGATGTTGTTAACAGGCCCGAGCGAAAGAAAGAGGTGAAATATTTGTTTTAGCTCGCGGAAGACGCCGACGAGTCGGAAAAAGTCTTTCCTGGAAATCACATCTAATTAGCGGCGGGCTGTTTTGACAAATGCCAAATGTGAAAGAAACCGGGGTCGTCATTTTCGTGCGAAAAGGACAATTTGGATTTTGTTTTTAAGCAAGGTATTTCTTCCCCCAGAACAAAGCCACGGATTGTCCACGCCCGATTGGAGACGTCACGAAGGAAGGAGGAATATACCGACCAGAGTCTCATTAGCCGAGGGCAGTCACATGATACATGAGGGAGGAGGAGAGACGCCCGACCAGCGTCTCATTGGCCGAGAGCGGTCACGTGATGTGCGAGGGGAGGAGGAAAGACGCTCGACCAGGACCCCATTGGTCGAGAGCGGTCACCTGACATACGAGAGACCAGGGAAAGCGGGTATGCGCCCCCCCAGAGGCACTGTAAGGAAGTAGGAGGAAAGTAAGAGCGATAATGGGAAATCAGAAATAATCCGACTTTTGGAATTATCAAGAAAACCCTGGCGCCGACAGACCCAACCCCAGTTTGTTACGGCGTCAATAAAAGCAGGACGCCAATCGACAGAAATCAGTTGCAGGGCGGACAGCGAGGGAGCTTGAAAGCGGGCGGCGGGCCCGGTTCATTCGCCCCTTTGCGGGCAAGAGAATCCGGAATGAAGAAATTCGTCCAGCCCGAGTCGAAGTGAAGAAAATTGCCCGAAAGCCTAAGAAGAGTTGGAGCTGCAGCCCGAAAGTCGAAGAGAAGTTAAAGTTGCAGACCGGACAGGCAGAAGAGTTGCAGGCCGGACAGGCAGAAGAGTTGCAGGCCGGACGGCGAGACAGTTACAGGCCGGACAGGCAGAGAAGTTGCAGTTGGAGTTGGGTTTGCGCCTCGGACGAAGAAGAAGTTAACTTGCAGTTGTGACTAGGAGAAGGTGGAATCACACCAAGCCTATGAAGAGAAATTCATCCAAACTCAAGTCGAAGTTAATAAATTCGTCCACCCGAAGCAGAAGAGAAGTTAATTCGCGCACTGACGGCGAGGGAAATCTGCCGTGAACGACTGGCACAGATCAGCGCCCAGTGTCGAAACCAAACCACACCCCGAAATGCAAATTTCTAGAGAACAAGCAACTCGAGGTCTTAAAGTTGTATGGTAGAAGCTTGGTGCCACAGTCCACAAAACGGGTCGGGAGGTAGGAACAATTTTGTGTAACGAACATTTAGATATAAAAGGTTGTTACCCTTTTTTTTCAATAATTTTTGGCCTCGTGAGTTTTTCTTTTTCTTGTGTGTTATCACCCCCGTTGAACTTGGCTTGCTTACGGCCCCAATCCCTGTTTGATCCCATCTGTCTAAGATCTAATCACAACGTGGGTAGGCAGACCGGAGATCAGTACAGTTACCCTAGTAACCAGGTGTTGGGAACGACGAGGCTGGTATTCATCTAACCAAAGGGTTAGAACGTCACACCGCAGCGAGGAGCGAACAGCTGACGCCGCGGCAAAGACGTCACAACTGGTGCTGTCCGTGACCAGGATATCAGAGCCTGGAGAGCACGTGACGTCACAACTGGTGCCGCGAGCGAGATCGAACGACACAGTCGACGCTGCGACCAGGGGAGGGCGACGTCACAAATGTAATAATAATTTTTAATACCAGCAATATTTTTTTCATGGGAAATTACTACCAGCAATATATTCTTGAAGAAAATAAATATTACCAGCAATACATTTTTGAGGAAAAAATATTACCAACAATACATTTTTGAAAGAAAATATATTCCCAGCAAAACATTTTTGCAAAAAATATTACCAGCAAAAAAATTCTTGTTGGCTTTAAATAACCCAATGAGTTTGATATACCGTAAAACAAACCAATCAATATCCTGATGTGGTTTATCAGTTAGTCATGTGCCATGTGTGATACACGCTTAGGCGATCATGTATCTTTCGATACATCACTGACGAGGCATATTTTTTCCTGCAGTCAGTTACCATTTCTTTCTGCGGTAGTCCAATTGCCATCCATAGCTGTAGAACACGGTCTATGCTGCTTTTTACCCATAGCTGGCGGGGGAAGAACAGGATTCTTACCCTTCCCAAAGGATATTAGCACGTAAGTGAATATAATGGATTCGACTGGAATTCGAACTCTGTTCTCCGACTCCTCAATCTTAACCGCTACCCATTACTTCACCGTACTGAAACTATGGGGAACGGATAAATTTTTGCGCATAATATGTTGAGCATAACTATCGGTTGTTTCCATTGCATTTACCTAATTTGACTCAAAAATGTTGGGTTAAACTGTGATAGCGTTTCATTTTCCAAAAGTGTTGCAAACCAGGATGGATTCCAAATCGATATTATCAGGCATTCACGTCCTTGATATATCAACCACTGTATGATTCGTGCATTCCGCTTTCTAGAATCTGAATACTAACATTCTAACGAAACTGCCTAGTATCCTCTACCTCGCCTAAGCGCCCAATGACATTGTTATTAATATCATAGTAGTATTATAACATCAATTAATAGATTTACTTAACATTTTCTTCTTTTCACATGCCAGAAATCTTTGTCATCCCTAAGTAATGACTATGCACTCCTTCCTATTCTCAACGAATTGAACATTAATATTTCTAAAATTATTTCATTTTATATCTAACAAAATAAATCCTGGTCTATATGAGCTTTACTGTCACCTCAGCTTTATACACCACAACTTCTGGAATTTTCAGATAAGATCTTGAGATTTAGTATCATCTTATCATAGTCTGATTTCATCAAGTGCTTTTTTGTAAATGTCCTCTTATTCATTACAGCATTACAACAAAACAAAAAAATAATTAAAAGATACCAGGATCTGACTAAGAAGCTAAAGACATGAATTTATAATTATTTCCTGTAGTAATGGGTACGTCGAGATTATGGGGAATTAGAATTGAGACTAAGATGGTAGATCTCCAGGAAAATGTCATCGTTTACTCAATGTGCAGCAATGACATAATAATTCATTATTTATATTATTCTGCACAGTGGATAAAGGCGTTGGTTAGATCCAATGACAGGACCCAAAGAGTGTGAGTTCAATACGCGGTTAAGGCAGTGATGAAGTTGCAGAGGGAAATTAACATGAGATAACTTATAACTGACATACATTAAAGATGGCACGTGGAACTAGAACAGTCTACACCAGTGAGCGAAATAAAGGGTTCAGTTCGACATTCCAACCACATGAAGAAGGCCGGAGCGTACAACGGACGAAACCTTGTAATAAATATGGCGACAAAAATGAGAACAATAGTCCGAATAATGTAAATAGTGTACATAATATCTCATCTCAGAAATATAGATTATTTGAAATACAAAAGAATGTGTTAAAGACTTCTGTTCATCTACTTAGTCTATCAATAAGATACTATGAAAAAATGCACATTTACCTCCGGTTTCAAGGGAAAGACTTGATAAATGATTGTATGAAGTAGGAATTAGAAAAAAATGAATAATAATAATAATAATAATATATTGATGATTATGATGGCGGTGAGGAGGAGGAGGAGAAATAACCACAAATGAAAAATCTATTGTATATTACATTATTTTTTGTTTAATGAATTCCTTAGTGACCCTGTCACTAACTCGTATTGCCGGAGGAATGGGATCTACCCTATAAAGTTTGAATATTACCACTTTTAATGGCGTCGATTAGTCAAACATTTTAACTTCTGGTCGATACCATTCTGTGTTCGCGTTATTATATAAGTTTGCATTATTTATTTATTTTTTTGGGGGGGAATCGTAGTTTAACTTTGTTTACCTTCATTTCAACTTTAATTGTTTTTCCTTTTAATTTTATTTTTTTATTGTTTTTTATTTCACACTTCCAACAAAAGATTCCGTAAATGAATTGCGCTTTTTAAGCATAGTGTATCATTGTCGATGGTTGTATACGTATACGTGAGTGTGTGTGTGTGTGTGTGTGTGTATGTTATAGTGGAACACACCTATTCTATAGGTAATAGACTCTCCCTCCTATAATATGTAGGAGTGGTAGTAGCAGTCGCTCAGAGAGTTGGTCAGTCGACTGGCTGATCGGTTGAACTCTCTGCCTTCGGGTGGGGAGGAACCCGAAAGAGGTTACGCTGAAGGGCGGATTTTCTTTCGGGGAGGTAAACCGGAGGTAAATGGGCATATTTTTGGCCGAGCCGACGGGCTCGGAGATCCCACGTTAAACCGGCCTTGTGCCACATGATGCCCTCGTGGGGGTGACTAAATATCGAGTCAGTCAGTCAACGTCGGACGACCGTTAGTCGGATATTAAAGTATCAGCCACCACAACTAGTTTGCTGCGTCATTAAGTATAATTTCAAGTTCCTAAAGTTTTGTACGTCGAACCTAATTTAGGACCGACTTAGTGAAATACAAACCTCCAATGTGAAACTACTCAATAACAGTATATATATATATATATATATATATATATACACGTGTGTGTGAGGTACGTGTATGCGTAAGGGTAAAGATCGTATTGGCTGATAACCATTTTTTTCTTTTTTTTTAGTGTGCTAATCTGTGCATGTTCCACTAATTGACGAACATTTTGGTGTGAGAATTTTACTTTTTAGGGTCCCGTATTATGACCAGGGCGAGAAATGTCTCCAAATGCAAAATCTAAGGAATTTTTCCTTGTTTTTAATGTATTCCTTACTGACCCTGCCACTAACACGCAGTGCCGGTCGTGGGAGATGATTTACACTATAAAGTTTGATTAGTATTAATTTTATTGCCGTCGACAGGTCGAACATTTTAGCCTCTGGCCGTTGCCATTCTGTATTCGCGTTTCAAGGCTCGTATTGGCTGATTACATATGTTCTCCTTTTTTTTCTCTCGTAAATACTGCCAATACATGTCCAACGGATCTTTCATCTGGTGGTGGTCATTGCGACTTATACTAAGTTAAAACTTAGCATGGTTAATTGTTTTTACTTTATTTTTTTAAAACGAGAAAGAAAATTGTTAAGAACTACCCGCAACTCACGGTGTTAATCGTACCGAGGATTGAATGGCTGCGTTATAAGTTTGTGAACGATTCCCTACAGGCTTTGGAAAGCGTTACTCAAAGTACCGAGCGACTTTGGGTGGATTTTTGGACCCGTGCTTCACTCGTGTGAACAATATGATTAGTAAAAGCCAAACCAAAGAGCCCAGTATGGCTCTTTCAGTAGATAATCAGGAAGCCAGTCTATCAGGAGGAAATGGCACTGTGTAGTCTCCGAATAGACATACAGCCATAAAATTAAAGAAAGTAAAGGTAGAATGTTCTCGTGAGGAGTATAAACTTGTTATGACTGCATTCTATGAAGCGTTGCACGAACCTCAGAAGAACATCACTCGCTAAGCATGACATTTGGCGAAAAAAGATTGGACAAGCAATTAAAAAGTACATTGCCGAAAATAAACTAGCCAATGTAAGAACGTATATCTTGAGAAATAACCGAATATCAGACGCTGTAATTAAAGGAATAAAAAGAACTGCAATCCCCAGAACATGAAAAGGAACCAGAAATGGGCATAAAATTACAATCATCTCACAAACCATAGATCATAATGAAGAAACTATGAAGATAATGCTGAAAGTTTAGAAAAATTGTAAATGCGTGATCTTAAAGTGAGTCCGAAACTCAATAAACAGAATCATTTTAAGTAAAAAAGGAATGGTATACAAAAACCAAAGAAGTAATCATGAGGTAAAAAAAAATTCGACAGAAAATATTGATATCGAAGAGCAAAGTTGAAACCAACAAAGCAGAAAATCAAAACTATTAAACTCTACAATGCAGCATTCAAATTAATTCTGGTTGAATTCGATACACCTCAGCAACAGCAGCATCTAAAAAATTAAATGATATTAGACGAGTGTATTCTAAGACAAAAAAGCTTATTCCTAATTTCTATAACATACATCATTCAAAGATTGATGTAGACCGTCTATACTTACCGTGTAAAGAAGGTGAAAAAGGTCTTATTAAGCTTGAATTGTCATACAAGACAAGAACTATTGGCTTACTTAAATACATGGAAGCAACAAAGGAGTGGATAATACAATTAATCAAACAACAAGAAAACAAAGAGAAAATAATCAATTAGAAAAGAAGGTTGTAAATACAGATGTGATTTACATCTAGTAGATTCTGTATAAAAAGCCCCAAAGAACCAGCTGTTGCAGCAAAAACTATGAATAAAATGCCAAGGATTAAGCTCTTGAACAGAGGAAACAACGATGCCAAGACAAACCTTTGCACGGCCAATATCCAGAACGTGCTAATAAAGCCGATGTTAAAAAAGTTAACACTAATCGATAGTTACGAGCATTTGGATTAAATGCTGATGGTTTTATTCTTGCAGCGCAATACCAGAGTCTTCAGGCAAATATCATACATAATAGTGTGGATCCAAAATGCAGATTCTGTGACAAATATCAGGAAACCATAGACCATCTAATCTCAGGATGCTCTGTACTTGCGCCAGATGAATATAAAAATATTTCTGAGATGAGGTATTATGTACCTATTTACATTATTCGGACTAATGTCCTCATCTTTGTCGCCATATTTATCACAACGTTTCGGCCGTTGTACGCTCCGGCCTTCTTCTGGTCGTTGGAATGTCGAACTGAACCCTTTATTTCGCTCACTTAGGTAGACTGTTCCAGTTCCACGTTTCATGTTTGATGGATGTCAGTTCTCAGTTATTTCCTGTTAATTTCCCTCTGAAAGTTCTCCACTGCCTTAACCGGGTAATGAACTCACACTTTCTGGGTTCTGTCACTGGATCTAACCAAAGCCTTTATCCACTGTGCCATGTGTCCTTGAGGACATCTGGGTATGAATTTCTGGGTATTATAAACCTAATGGCTTCTGCAACCATTTATACCAGTGCTCATACTGCAATTTTGCTGTTATCATAGCATGTTTTTACCAGCGCTCATATTGCAACTTTGTTGTTATCATTGTTTTTCTCTGGTACTCCTTATTACTGGTTCCCATATTGTATTTATTTCTATGCTTGGTCGGCTAAGGAGATTTTTGTGGCCTAGCATATGTGTTGCTTCCTTAAGTTTACAAATTTTCCAATGGTGTTCCTTGTCTATGATCTCAACATGATCCCACAGAGGGCGGTGGCCACATATGGAGAGAGAAGGAAGATCACCACCCTCTGTGGGATCAGGTTGGGGTTCATAGACAAGGAACACCATTGGAAAATTCGTAAACTTAAGGAATCACCACAAAAATCTCATGAGCCGACCAAGCATAGAAAAATAAATACAATATGGGAATCAGTAATTGTCAATGTAACGCTAGTAATGTTATAGGAGTTGAATAAAGAAATCATGAAATCTAGCCATAACAACACACCAACATCTACTTTAGGTCTTCCCGCAAAATTGGTAGGTAGTGTGACCATGGTAAAAATTGAAATATAATACTACTACTACTACTACTACTACTAATAATAATAATAATAATCATAATAATAATAATAATAATTATTATTATTATTTCCGTTTATTTCTGTTGTGTACATTGTCATTCCGTGTCCCGCCTAGAGACCTAATGTCAGAAATGGTATCATGACGAGTTAAAGAAAACAAAACAAAACAAAACAAAAACAACGCATATATTTTGCAAGATGTGAGCTGTACCCGTGAGAAAATTTTCTGGTTATTCTTAAGGGGATGAACTTTCAAGAATCCCTTCACTGGGTCTACTGGAATCTTTTACAAACCTTCCGAGGGCTTCAACTACAAAAGATATTGTTGATGTTCCCATGTATCACATTTATGAGATTTCGATTGCAAGGTACTTGCATTTTGCAGTCTACAAGGACTGCCATATCAAGGAGGAGGCACTTTTTTTTTATTTGCGGTTTCTAATAACAGTGACTGGGCGGTTAGCTTTGATTGTTCTGTTTGTGTGTATTGGGTAGTTCCATAAAATTATTACTGGTTCTATCTCTATAACAGGGTTTAGATGTGTTCGTAAAAATCTCTTTCAGTTTCCTTCTCGTAGGCGTTGCAGATTTTCCAGTGCACAGATATTGGCCCACTTTTTCATGCTAGGTTTTATATTCAGTCGTTGCCAATACCTTGCACTTTGATACAAGGGGATCTGTTGTTTCTGGATATGTATCACAGAATCTGCATTTTGGGCTAGCACAATATTTTAGTTCTTGATAATGTCTAGTTAAAAAGCATTGGTCCTGTGGTGCTTTTAACCCTGCACTACGTAGCCACTGAGGGGTACAGTGTTTGTCTACATCAGCTTGCTTGGTACGGGCAGAGTATTGACCGTGAAGCGGTTTATACTGTCATTGTTTATTATTATTATTATTATTATTATTAATAATAATAATAATAATAATTTCAATGTAATATGTACACTAATTTAAATAAGTTAAAGCTTCCTTCTCCTCAGGTCTCAGATAAAAACATAATAAACAATTCTATTGAATTAAATCAAGAAAACGGATAATAATAATAATAATAATAATAATAATAATAATAATAATAATAATAATAATAATACGAAGATCTATGATAGAAGAAGAAATCTTAACAATGTAGCCCCTGAGGACATTCACAATTCCAGTTGCTGTAGGAGACCTAGGATTGATTGGAAAAAGTTCCAATATTCTCAATGAAAAAACTCCTCTTAGCCATACTTGAAAGAAATGCAAAAACTTGTATTCGCAAGTACAGCTCACACCTTAAGAAGAGCTTTATCTATGTAAATTACGTATGATCTTAGTTTTTTTTTTGGGGGGGTGTATTTGTATTTTTTACAAAACATGATCAGTGGAAAATATCATGAAATTATTTCTTAGTTTAGTTCCCTGGTTCCGACCCAAAAGGAAATCCGTATACAACAGAAATCCAAGGAAATACTACTACTACTACTACTAATAATAATAATAATAATAATAACAATAATAATTTGGAAGATTATGCTACACAGTCAAGAAAATTGAGAACAAATACTAATAACATATAAGTGGATCATCTAAGAAAAGAAAATATTTACAAGAAATATGCAGTTGTACAATACAAAATAGTGTTAAAATTATTGCCAGTAAGTGGACAATATATGAATTTGTATTAATTTCATAATACAACTGTAACAGGTTTTTGTTTCGTGTGTAGAGAAAGATATCTCTTAACAGCCAACATAAAAAAGAAAATAAATAATAAGTTAGCAATACTGATAAGGAACAACAAAAAAACGAGAAAAAGAAAGAAAAAAAGAAAATGGCACACACATTATTTATCATGAAACATAGACTACTAAACAGAATTAGAAGGGCTGGAATATACTGAATGTCAGCTAAGAACAAGCCATGAACGCAGTTTCCATGATGAATGCTGATTTGTTTCCTAATGATATAAGCATATCTCTATTGATCACATATTCTAGACCGACTGTGAACACGCTATAAATTAGTGATAGTATGTTTTCAATTACATAACACCTCCGTATGGCTTTGTGAACAACAAATATCTGAAAACTGCTTGCAACTTGGTATAAATAACTTCTCTGTTTTTGACTTTTCTAAATGTCAGGATTCTCTTTACTAATTACTAATGGAAATAAAACACAGTGCAATGTTGCTATTCGCTAGTGTAAAATGTTGATTTACTCAGTCGATGTTGAGTGTTTTAATGTTACCTCTTGTTACATGGATTATTATTTGTCAGAGGATTCCTTTTCCATTTTATATTATTTTGTAATTGATCCAAGCATTTCATGGTTAAGGAAAGCATTTGAAACCGTCAACGAAGAAATACGTCTTGTCCAGTCCTTGTTGTTATTTTTACTACTGCTACTCTTGCTTGTGGTGGAAAAGTTGTTTTTAGAATGATGAAATTTTAGACCTTTATTACTAGAATGCTGAAATATCATCATTATTGTGAATTATAATTGAAGTTCCCCCATTAGAACGAAGTGTATAAATAATAAAAATAATCACCTTTTTTCGATGATAAGATTCTGCCTGAAGCTGTAGCTCTGATAGATGACACTTTTTACTGCAAACTATTATGCATTTTATTTTTATTTTGTTTTTCTTCGCTACTTTGGTTTTTGCATACCTGGCAGGCCTGTTCTATGAAACGGGTAGATCTGTTGTGTTGTATGCTGCTGAGTCGGATTTACCAAGTCGTAGTCGCTTGCTTTTTGGAAGACCTGTGTTTTGGTTTTGGAACTGTTGTTGGTGGAACAGCTTTAATGATTTTTTGTTTTTGTTTTAGGGCAATTGTCTTAGATTCTGAAGAGCATTTTGCAGCAGTTCTCGATGTCGCTGTTGTTTCCTATTCTTCTGTAGACTGCTATTTTTTTTTTTTTTTTTTTTTTTTTTTTTTTGCAACGGTAGAAGGTTCTGTTGGAAGTTATACTTG
The DNA here is from genome assembly GCA_903632075.3 of Acanthosepion pharaonis. Taxonomy (NCBI): domain Eukaryota; kingdom Metazoa; phylum Mollusca; class Cephalopoda; order Sepiida; family Sepiidae; genus Acanthosepion; species Acanthosepion pharaonis. The sequence continues at coordinate 2,019,701 of CAHIKZ030003967.1, forward strand.
GGTTCCAGTGGCATTGTTAGGTACAATTCTCATTCTAATTTGTAGTGCGTATATCAAGTTCGTTTTTTTTTGTTTTAGGAGTCAATTGTCAGTATTGTTTTTTTTTTTGTTTTGTTTTGTTATTTTTTATATACACGTGGCAAAGCAAATATTCTTATTTTTTCCTTTTGGAACTCACAAATTTCTTCCAACGTACGTAGTGAAAAAAGTATTTCTTCAACACAATCGGCAAGGTAGAGAAGTTGGTTGACTCTGTTATATGGCGTAGATAACATTGTGATTCTACTATGGAAAAACCGTCATTGACTGCCGTTTCCATGAATTCTGATGCTCTGATACTCACTTCTTTTACGTAATATTCATTTATTCTGTTCTCCATTTTGTTTTAGTTGGGCTCAGTTCTTTTAGACGGGTTACCACTCTATGGGGTCGATGTTGAGTGTTGTTAATACAAGTTATGCCGTGTTACAAGTATTAGTAGTTGACTGAGGATCGCTTTTTCTCTTTTTTATATTGTCTATAATTGTTCTGAGAATTTCATGGTTACGGGAACACTTTGAAACCGTCGACTATGGATTTTTAAGGAGCGGAGATGATACGTCTCGTCCAGTGTGTTGTTCCTTTTGCTACTGATACTCTTGCTTGTGGTGTAAAGGCAGTTTTATAATGATGGGATTTCAGATTTTTACTTCTAGAATGCTGACATATCATCATAAAAAAGTGACATATATATATACATCTGAATAACAGGTTACAGCAATTAGAAACATAATTCCTAAGCCATAGTTTGATGCTTAATAAGATTATATTTAACTTTTGTCTGTGACAATTTCTGGCCAATCTACATAGTGGCTCTAAAAAAGTCTTAACTTTATTACAAAATAGTCTGATAGAATCTATAAAGTTTTTTAAAATACGTTAATTTATTTCGGAAACGTGCCTTAGAAACATACATAAGCCCATGAACTCAGTCTTGCATATATATATATATATATATATATATATATATATATATATATATGTGTGTGTGTGTGTGTGTGTGTGTGTGTGTGTGTGTGTGTGTGTGTGTCCTTGTAATGCAAAACGAACATTTTTAATTACAAAATAGATTCATCCCGTCGGGGATATTATCAAGTTAAATGTGGACAATTTATTTTGTAACTTACATTTATAAAGTTGGAGGAAAATATCGCAGTGTTTTCAATTTTTACATTTGCAAACACTCGAAATTCTTCTTAAAGCTGTATAAGTAATCTTAATCTATAGAGGCCGCTAAGTGATATAAATTGTTACCTAATACACAAAAAACAGTAAATGTTATTGTTCTTTTAATCATTTAACTATTTATAATTATTTGTTTTGATTAGTTATTATTTATGTATTAATTTGTTTATTATAAGTAGTTAAAGGTCTTGAGTCGACCGTTTTCTTTTAATCTTTAAAAAATATGGCGTTGTAAGGGAATATTTACTTCAAGGAAGGAAAAAAATCGAGTATGTTGTTAACATTTTGGCTAGAATCGATAATTGCACTCACACGATCTTTCCGTCTAGGTTATATTCTCTTTTAATAAGTATAGCATTCTGGAGATCAAAGTTGTGGTTGAAATTATTTCTGTGTATAACTAATGTATTGGATAAATTTTCATGTAGATCATTCTGATATTGATAAAGATACGCACACATATTTCTATATTTGTCCAACAGTCGTTTGTTATATAGGTACCAGTAAATTATGTCAGGCAATTATTTCTTTCATTCAGTTTAGATCAACACAAGTCAGTTGCTATCTATCTTTCTCTATGCATAGTTTTATGCGGTTGTTTGTGTGAGTTAGTCATTTATTTAGTGATCATTTGTTCCGCCGAAAGCGATGAATGATTGCCATTTATTATCCAATTGTATTGAGTTTCCCTCGAGAACAATTCAAGAATAGGAAAAGAAAAATCACCGAACATTCTTAAAAACAACACGCTCTAAAAACTAATCCATCTTACTCTACGGAGTAACTGTAAAATGACTTTTCAGATTAAACCTTGTTACCCTGCTTTTTCTCCGTCTGTAATTTATATTGTTTATTCTGCGACTGGCCATTTTCCAAAGAGGGTCATAAGTAACATGGCGAAATGGTAGCGTAGCGTTTCGCATATAAGAAAACGATAAGACACTTTATATCATCAATTCTCTTGTGCAGATAATTTCAACACTAATAAGGACAAAGATGGTTGCCTTTTGACATAGTGATTATGTATGGAAAAAGTAAAACACGGCAATTACGTGTGGATATGTAGCCATGTTGTGTATATCCATTAATCAACGACAAATATCGTACATCTGCAGGTTTATCTACTTACGTATCTATTTATGCCAGAGTTTTCTTCCTTATCTAATTACGTTCCTAGCTTTCCAAACCGATATTTGATATAATTTGAACATGGATATGTATATATCTGTATATAGGTTTTCATTTGTTTCACGGCATGTATAAATATATATTTGTGTGTGTTTGTATGTGTGCAATTGTGAGTATATACGTCTGTATCTTTTTAATAAACATTTTTTTCTTTTTATATTTAATGCACTTTTAAATAAAAAATATACATATTTTTTCATAAGTAACTTGACTACTATCATAACAGCAGGTTAGAAATATTGGTATTAAAGTTTGACAAATGTCAGTTTATAGTATGTGTCTGACGATCCCAGCGAATTATGGTTGAAACTTGGAGATTTGCCATATGTATGTATATTTATTATTAGTTGTATATATATATATATATATATATATATATGTATATATATATATATAAACCATTCGTATATTCTTGTATCATGCAACATTTGAAGATTTAATTTTGAAGTTAATTTGATTATAGTAAATGAATATATAGTTTGTTCAACGGCAGTGTCAGCAGTACATACGCTAATTTTATATCTCGGGTATGATGCGACCCCCATAATCTTAGATTCAGAATTAGATCCTCAAAAGTAGCGTGATACGCATGTATATACAGTATATAGTATACCTTACAACTATACCTTTATGAAATACATACATATACACACAGACACACACAGATACACACACAAAGATACACACACACACACACACACACACACACACACACACACACACACACACATGTATATATACATATATATAGGTAGGTAGGTACATTGCCCGCTGAGAAAAATAGCATACCTTGGGGAAAACCTAAATATAAACAAAGTTTATCGTCAAAATGCTTGTTATCATTAAGAGGAACGACCAAATTATTTGTTTCTTATTTTATTACATTTTTCATACTTTTAAAATGTTCGAAATTTTGTTTAAAAATCTTATTTTTTTTACGTCAGCAGCGGACGTAATGTTTAATCTTCGTTTTTTTTGCGACTTTTTTCAAGTGAAAAACAACAGTGATTTAGAAATTCTTGCAAAAATCAAATAATTGTCGTATTTTAGTAAAACTTTCAAGACTTATTCACAAATGAATGAAATTATTTCAACAATTTTATTTTTAGAAAAATTTGGTAAAACATATTTTGCATATGTTAAGCTCACCCATCTACTTAATTTCATGAAATTTCGAAAAAATAAAGTGCAATGTCAAAATTTGTTTTATGAATTGAAAGCAGAAGTCATTGGAAAATTTATATCACCAGTCTTTTTGTTGTGTTATTTTTTTGTTGTTGTTGCTTTTTAAATAGGAGCGTCATTTACCGAATATCATCTCTGAATCTTAAAAAATTCAATCAAACTATGACATTACTTATTTAGAAAACTTCTAATTGCTTTCATAAATGAGATTTATTAACACCATTGACTTAAGAAAAAAATTCGATGAATAATGAATTTCTATATTTTTTTTTCATTCTTTTAAATTTTAAATATAATAATTTATATTATAAATCGTTTAAAATTTTGCATTACTTCAATCCGGTCAGGTATTATCGTTATTGAGTGAAAACTATATTTACAAAACAAAAATTGAAATGCTCAATAAAAGTCGTTTACCCTTAATATAATTTTTTTAGATAAACTTTTTTTATGCTTGTAAAATATTACATAACTTTACCCCCATTGAAAGTATGGTCGACCATATACGGCATAATCAAAAAATAAGAGCGATGACTGTAATAAATTTAAATTCAACGTTCATAAATTTAGAACACGGAGAAAATTTTCCAACATTTTTAAGATTACTAATTACTTAAAAAATAAAAACATCAAGGCATTCATCCATAATTTTTAAAATTCTGTTTTAACAGATAAAGTCTCCGTAGAAAAGCAGGAAAGGTATTGACAGATTTTAAAATAATTTTAGTGATCGATGCGTGTCAAGCGTAATCTGTTATTTTAAACTCAAAGCAAATAAGATATTTTCAAATCAGATTAATTATACTTTAAATCAGCTAATATTCCTCAAATAAAGCTCCAGAAAATATATTTTATTTTTGCAAGATTTTAAAACTGAGAATTAACATTGGCTTACCAATGTGCCAAAAATGGCTGATATTTAACGATTTTCTGAAATCTATTAAAAAGTTGAGACTCAAATCAAAATAACTTCTATTTGAAATACACCAAAGTATTTTACTTACTGGAAATAGTAAATGTAACCATTTAGCTTTCAATTACAGCTAAAAACTTCAAGAATTGTTGTTTTGCATTTTTTAAAATTCATTTTAAGCCTCAGCTTTGTAAACTGTGTGGAGATGCCTATATATATATATATGGAATACCACTTCTCATAAGCAAGAATGTGCAGCTGGTGTAATAGATAACAGCTCGGAATTGGAATTGGGCAAGCTAGTTTCAATTCGAATCAGGCTCGTCATATACACTTACGCGCAAAGACCCTTGGGAAATGTACGAATCCACATATTCTCCCACAGCTATGGGTAAATTAGTAGTACTTATTTCGGTTAATCACTCTTATCTCAGACACCACAAAAATCTAAATATATTTTGGTGCTTTCATTAACATTAAAATTTCTAAACCGTAAAAAAGTAAATCAATCAAAACCAATGCCCAAAGAGAATTCTTTGGGGGGGGGATTATTTTTTATTAATTTTATCTCCTTTCCAACAATTCATCTAGTATCAGTTTTTATATATATATATATATATATATATATATATATATATATGTGAAAAGTGAGTATAAATATAAATAAATATATATATGTATAATTATTTATATAAAGCGTGAAACCCAGGGTCACAAACTCACATCTATCTAAAACCAAATATATATATATATATATATATATATATATATATATATATATATATATATATATATATATATATATATATATCATATGATTATTATTTATAACTATAAGCGTATATTTCTAGTTGGTACACCTATTTCAGTTGCTATTCCTATTTCTTATTTTCTGTAATAGTGATAGTAACTGAATTACATCTACTCACTAAAATAGCTTTTATTGTAGCAAGCAATAATATCTGATAAATATCTATTTAAAATACATAGAACATCTATTCAGAAAAGCAAACACTCGCAAATATATTTTGTATATATTTGCTAATAAAAATACATTTCCATTTTTAAATATATTTTAGACGTTGTGTTTCCTGTGTTAATTCATGAGTACTTTTTTTGCTCTTTTGTTATTGTTCTGTTAATTATTAAATATTTTGTACCCCAGATCACAAAATGCAGACCGCAGTTATGATGAAAGTGTGAAAGGAATTTTGTCATTTTAAGATGGCTGGCCGTAGCAAATGAGTGTTTCTTGAAACTTAACAGGTTCTGTTGAAATAGTTAAGTCAAAGACTGAACAAACACATCTTCTTGATCGCTTTTCAGGGCTGGTTTTTAAGCCTATATGTCGCCGTCTATATCACTACAATTGAATTTTCTACTCATTTTGTTTCTCAATAGGAGCAATAATTTTGCCTATCGTACGATTCACACGTCTACCCGGTCTTAGTAAAGGTTTATTCATTGTTTCCGTTTTAGGAATTGGTTTACGTTTCCCTCTAAAATCTTCTTTAATTCCATACTTTTAACGTCTCCCGGTAAAACATTGAAATTTTATTTACTATTTATGCATTTTCCATCAATATTGGTCGCAATGATCGCCAATCCTCCGGTTCTAAATTCTCGTTGTCTTTTCACTTCTTTCTGATCTTTTGAACCAGAGTAAAGGTTTATCCTCTGTAGGATTGAATTTCGGGTTCTTTCTATTAAAAAAATATCTTTTATTTCTCTTTCATTTTCGGTGGCCCGTTGAATTTTGATGGAAGTACTACTTTGCTAGGGGTTGTGTCTATTACTCTGTAACCCTCCACAGGGTGAACAAAATTTATATATATATATATATATATATATATATATATATATATATATATATATATATATATATATATATAAACTTTAATGCACTTAGCCAATGAGAGAGAAATAAGGGAATTCAACTCTAACCTAAAGACGAAAATATCTTTCATTATTTTTTTTGTTTTCACAGAAGTTTTACTGAAAATACTTCCAGTGGACACCATCAGATCGAAGGGAGGGTAGTGTCAAAATGTGCATATGTGTTCGAAGTCAGATATAAAAATTATAAGAAATAGAAGTGCGTAGTATTTTCTTCTGCCTTCGTTGCGACCGTGTACCGTTTTTCGAAGTTGACTGGACGTGTTACCGAAACTGTTAAAAGGAGTCTTAACACTTCCCCACCCAAGGGATAGCTTGAAGCGAGCTCTAATCGGAAATGTAAGCATATTATATCTGTCGATAAATTCCCCTGTTCTAACGTGTTGGAACATAAAAGACTAAAAATCAAGATAAATCTTCCGGATAGCCCAATACTTAGTTTAATGAGGTATTATTCGTAAGTATAACATAATTTTAAACTTTTACACGAGATAATGGATATTTGATGATGATGATGATGATGATGATGATGATGATGATTTATTTTTATATTTTTTTACACAAAGGCTTTTGTACTTTGACTCCATTTGATAAACATTATGATCACTTATCTTATCGGAACTCAATGGGAGGAGAATTCTACTGTAATCTTGTAACGAAAATATCTTTCATTATATTATTTCGTCTTAACAGAAAAATTATTGAAATGAGTTCCATTCGACGCCATTTGATTGAAGGGGAATCAGTATTTGCATACGTGTTCGAAGAGAGATATAAAATACAAAAATAGTTAGCCAAGGACTGTAGTAGTATTTTCTTCTTTCTTCGTTACGACCTTGCTTTCTCTTTGGAAGTTGACTGGATGTGTTACCAAAACTGTTAATAAGAATCTTAACTCTTTATTTCCTAACGTTACTTCTACAAGGAGAATTACTCGGAGGCAACATATAGTGTTTTCTGTTGCAATTCTTTTTGCACAAATGATTACCACCGCCAGACTGCTCAAGTAACAAGTAACAATTCGTTATCATTTCTTTCTATCTTCGCGAGGTTCGCTTTAAATGGTAATAGTTGTCATTGTAGTTTTCTACCTTTCCTTTCCCCAAACAGTCGGACTTAAAATCCAATATATATATATATATATATATATATATATATATATATATATATATATATATATATATATATATATATATATATACTGTAACAACAAATGGCCTCTTCTTTGATGCTGTTCGCATGACCTTTCTGCTTCTCTCGCCTTCGGCTTTCATTTGGCGCCAATCGATCCAATAAACCTACTGGGAATTTCGAACTGAAAAGTTTATTTACTCTACGCTGTTTATATTTATTCTTCGTATATTGAATTAAATATTTATTAACAATTCGTCAGAGGGAAGGCGAAAATAATGAAAAGCCTCTTAATCAAAAACATTCGTTTTTCTTTCCTGAAACCTGCATCAATGTAACACTGAAGACAACATAAATATTATTTAAATTATACAACCAACCATAAACGAAGGCAATTAATGGAACAAAGTTCCAAAGAAATATAACAAACACATTTAACAACCTCAACAATATCAAGGATAAATTAAAATTAATACAAAACAATACAATTTAGTTCTAAACAAACTCTAGGAAATCTTCAAAAATTAAAAACTTGTAACTATTAATATAACATAAATATTGCATAAATAATACAAATAGAAAATATACGTAATTCAGAAAATAATTGCAATTATTCTGAATGCAATGTGACTGAACAACAAATATCTTCTTCAGTTTAAAAGAAATGTTTAATAATTCCACAAAGTAGGTGGAAATTAAAGTCCGCTACTATAAAATTCAAGTATTACTCACAAATAAATGACACTACAACTAGATTTACCTGACTTATTAAAAGTCGAAGTTTTTAGAAATCGATACATTTACGATAAACAAACGCAGCAGACGAACTTCCTCAAAACAAAATATTACAGTTATATGTGCCGACAAAAACAACACCTATGTCATAATTAATAAAAAAAGAGTATGAATGAATCTTGCAAGCAACTTAAATGATAAAAAATTAAAACAATCAATGCGCAGAAGCAGACAATCTTAAGAAATATATTCACCTATAATAGAGAAAGTTGAATTAGATACAAAATAACCTAAAGAAATATATTTAATCTAATATTCACGTACAGTATTTTATGACGAAAAAATATAATATTAAACAATTCTCAAACTGAACTAAATCAATAATATTAAAATTTCATTAAACTAATATAGCTAAACCAATTACCTAATATTGCGTAGAATTCCATATATATATATATATATATATATATATATATATATATATATATATATATATATGATGAAATATATTTTAAAGAATTCTATATCTATGGGATAAAGTGCTCAATATCAGTGCATGGAAATATAAAAGTGAACATTGAAGTCAACACGCACATGTGACAAACTATTTCATGCAAAACGCAATCATCAAGCCACATGCTTTGTGTTTTTCACGACTACATATATATATATATATATATATATATATATATATATATATATATAGGTTAGTGGTGCATTGTGGGTAATCTATTCAAACGGTTAATTTGGCGAGAATCGTTTGTTACTTTTTTATTATTTATTACATTTATTTATTTATTTCGATTAATTTATTTTACATTTTTGCTTATTTATTTTTATTTATTCTTTTCAGTTTGTAATTTTTATGTAAAATAGGAAAAATTGTGTTCGTGTTTGCATTTAGGGATGCGTGCTGATCGTTTATTTAGTAGTTTGTTTTTAGTCCAGGAAAACAAATATGTGGCTTGATTGTCGTCCTTGAGTATTGAATTTAATGTTCACTTATCTATCTATCTATATATATATACACATATATATATATATATATATATATATATATATGACTTAAAGATCAAGTGCAGGTCAAATGTATTGTTTCACTTTATTAAAGCTTCGTCAGGGATGTCTTTTGATAAAAAACAAACAAAATCTCTAAAAACAGAAAGATCCAATAACGCAATAGCAACGATACATTCTAGCACTTTCCGACTCATGTGACACAATAATCATCTTCATTCGGCGTTCATTAAAGATTGTGCGCATCTTTTATCTCATAGATATGTAGCTACTGTAAACAACGATGTGTCACAAGCTGGCTGAAGATGGGTGTAATACGACCGGACGTGTAACAGTTTTTTCACAATAGTCAGGGGTTACGCTGGGGCAGATCCCAGGCAGTGGTTCTCGGCCTTCTTTGCTCGAGCACACATCTTTTAACCGTTCCAATTTTTTGTTGTAAGCATGCCAATCCCTCGTAAGATAGATTACTCAGCTCGTCTATCGATGAAGAGCGCAGACTGCCGTGAGAATTGACGCGAACTGCAAGACTCGGTGAATATCGACACCTCGAACGCACATTACCGCCACGATAGCCCTTGTCTCAAGTCGCCGTCCACTCAATATATGGAAAATTGCATGTCTTATTCCTCAAAAGTCGAGAAACGTCTCACTGTACCCGCGTCTTTTTGTCTTTCTCACGAGGAGGAAAACGTGACGTCGCAAGAGAGATTCCCTTTGTCTCCGGCGTGCAATATCGCAATATTGAAACTAGCAAAATGAGTCTAAGAAAATTAGAACTATGATTAAAAGGATGTTTTATTGGCGGACATAATGGCAAACAGAAATGATACTGAGACTCTTTGATAAAGTCGAAACGGAAAGCAAAAAAAGCTATTAACTGTAAGTAGAAAGAATGCATGCTTCTCAGGACGACAGACAATGCAGGCTCTAGACTACGTACTAGGCACAGAAATTTACCAATCTCAATATTGTAGAAACAGTCGACAGAATATGCGATACAATAATTAGAATTTGCACATAAATCGAGAAATATATCTTCCAGAAACTAAGCAAAATTCTAAGAGTTAAACAAATGCATTTGCAATAAAGAAAAGTGTGTTGAACTACTATGTGATCTCTTATATGGCTGTGAATGCTGCACAAGAAGTGACTACTATATTTTCCTATCAATGAATGCTAAAAATACGATGATCCGGATATTTGATCAACGGAGATATACAAAGAAATATATGAACTGTAATGAAGCTTATACTTAAAGAAGAAAAACGCAGTTGAAATTTATTGGCACATAAAAAAAATACCTTAAGGTCATTTAAGGCACACACAAAATAAAAGGGAAGAACGAAGAGGCAGCAAATAACATCATTAACGAGTCTGTGTGAATGGATAAGAGAACAGAGGAAAATAAATATGTTAATGTATAAATATTTACATAATGCTACTTAAATAGCTGGACATTGAACAAGGAATAATTATTGTAACAGCTGGAAAAACTCTCTTTTAATAAAAAGTGCTTCCCTCTGTCTTCGTAGTGTTTCAAAGTATATGACTTCCTTAAGTATGTAATCATATTGTATGTTATCCACGAGAAACATGACTTTTGCGTCCAAGAACACAGCGGCTAGCAATTATCTTGATCAAATTTTACAAGCATTGATACTTTCCGGCCATGGAATCAACCTTTGTCTCTGAGGAAACAGAAGGCTGTTAGATATTATCCTTTGTTAGCATACGCCCCAGAATTTTTCCACTAGCACTCAAATATTGTTCCAAGTTGAAATTCTCATATGTTGAAATTTTTTTTTTCTAAAAATTGCTTCGAGATCTAAATTGGATTTTCCTCATATCAACTCCATGTTTATCCATTCTTAGGATTCTTTTTTTTTTATGTGTCATGACCTTTCAAGACGTAGGCGATCACGTCTTTCCACTGCTTCCAATCCCTTGTGGCGTTCAATAAATTTCCTGTATCTGCCAACTCCTCCAGACCACGTTCTGCCAGCCACTTGCTTAGGCCCGGAAGGTATGTCATGCGTTGCTTTCCCTTGTCTTTTACCCTCTATTCGACCTGTGAGTATCGGATTCGTCAGGCCTTCATTTCTCATTAAGTGTGCCAGAAATTCCATCTGCCTTTTCATTATGTTAAGTATAAGTAGTCATATTCACTGTTTTTTTTACCATAGCTCATGTTACATTTTTTTACTGTTTGCTCTATCATCCAGCATTACTGGTTCCCATGTTGTATTCATTTCTATGCTTGGCCGTCTTAGATGATTTTTGTGGCCTAGCTGATGCAGCTGTGATAAAAAGTTGTTATATATGAATAAAGTGCTGTTGCCGACACTGGAGTATGAACATAGATCGCCAGTGATCAAACCCGGGCGATCCCATTTTGAATTAAATAAACCACATGATAATAAAACAAACGCATAAATGGGAATTAGCGTTGCGCCTAATTGATCACTATTTCTACACTGTCCTCTATTACTGTAGGGATCGCTATTCTCTACAATATTCACTATACTATTTATCTATTCGGATCACTATACGCATTACTGTTCGGATCTTTATTCAGTGGTTATTTTCGAGTGAATATTATCGAGCAAGTATCATTAGCGCGAATGATATTCGAAGGCGTTGTTCAACGGCGTTACTATAGCTGTATCTGCGATTACAAAGTCTCTACTACAACGAGCATTACAAAAGTGACAACGAGTATTCGTTGACATCACAAAAGAAATATAAAGTACAAACAGTTCGCTCCTTTAACATAAGACTGTGGGAATATCGTAAATCTCTAACACGAGGGGAAACAGAAAAATCATGCGTGACTGACGATACAGGGAGAGATAAAAGGGTAATTACCGTTCCCCGGTGGAATGAGATTTAAATAATGGAAAATACAAAAACTTAAGAAATCGTGTGTCAGTGCGTTTCGGTCTGATTATCAATTTCTGCATATTTATGTATAAATAAAGACAAGTACATACATTTTGCCATTTTTCCCATTCTGAACATATGATTTGAACAGATGAACCAGTTACTTATTGCTGGATAGTATAATTTATATCTATCTACAGTTCTGTGCATATGCCGAAAATCATTCTTAAATACATATAAATGCACATGAAATAAAATCGTGTTATAAGCATATCTTTAATTTTTTTTTTTTTTAATCCGTGTAATGAGCATTTTTATAGGAATTCCAATCGATTTTGGACGGCTAAAAATTCTTCTTTTCTATCTCTCCAAAATAAACTCCAATGAAGAAAGCTCATAATATAACTACGTATGATTTCAGTTCTCTCTACAGAAAACCGACTGGAGATAATGGAACTGATAATCTTAGTGCTATTGTTGATTGTGTGCATTGAGGAAAACAACAGAAATAGAAGGTATCGCACTGTCCATAGTGCATCTCATTTTGGGTAAGCTCATCTGATAAAAGAATCCTATTGTCAAATAGGCAATCTGGTGTTTAAGCATCTTATTGCCATTCCGCTGTTTATTGACCCTTCACTAATTTGGGCTAATCTTAATCTGTACTCATTTGAATGTAATTACGTAAGGAAACCGCTGAAATCTGATCAAGCAAAATTCAGATAATTTACTTTCCTAAAACGTTTCATTGAAGACGGATACAACTCAAATGATGGAGGCAAATTTGGTAAATCATTTAAGGACATAATTCCTCTTGATCTATAGTGGAAATATAAACACCACGGGCGAAGGAAGCGGTGAATTTTTATTTTATTTATTTTTTCTTTCGTCTCTCACCTAGCCTATTTCATTTAGATACTGTTTTTCTTTTTGTTTCTATCAATTTTCTTATTAGATATCCGACGGCGTGATAATAGACGATCTGAAAGAAAGGGTGAAATGTTGTAAGAGCCAGTACGCATAGGATGACTGACAATGACCTTGCGATCAAGTCACACTCGAAACATTTTCGTCGTAGTAAACTGTTTCTCCTTTGATCAGAGAAGCATTTTTCATGTCAATATTGTGGTCAGTCTCGTTACGGTGAAGAACTAATGCATTTGATTTATTGTTTTGTAAAGTGTCCGTTTTTTGATCATTTTTTAATAAGAATTTCACGCAAGAAAAGCGAGAGAACCAGTAACAAAGAAGGTGTTAGGGAGAGTAAGAGAAAAAACTGGGTATAGGATGGGTGAGGAAAGAATAAAAAAGAAGAGGGATCAAGACATCAGAAGATGTCGATTGTCATTACATTTAAATCTCTGAAGATTATAGTTATCAGGGAAGCGAGTAAGAAGAAGGGAGTTCCACTATCGGGAAGAAGCTGTTGGGGTAGATGTGGTTACATAACGGTTTCAACAGTAAAGGGTGGCACCGAAATGCCAACCTAGTAGCACGGTTAAATTCATACAGTCAGGGCACCAGTGAAAATAGATCGTCAGGGCATTTGCCATGAAAATATTTGTAGAAAAGACAGAGTAGCAATATCACGTTTGTGATGAAGCGAGTGGAATCGCGATGCCAAGTGAGGACCGATCACATTGCATATCCGTCTTTGGATTTTGTCGAGAGCCTCGTGAGGGACACCGGGGATAGCAGAACATATATGGCAACGGTATTCCATGCATGGACGGATCGTAGATTTGCAGATGTGAAGGACGCATTCAGACGAGAAAAATCTTCGGGAGTGACACAGAGAACTAACTTTCCTTGCGTTACATGTAGCTATTGATTCAATGTAGTTGTTCCACCACAGCGCAGTGGAAAATGTGAGACCAAGAAGTCGAAGTGAGATGAGCTCGTGTAGTTGAGCATCAGCCATGCTGGCTAAATAAGAGCAGTTTCGTTTTGGATGCATTCAAATTTTCAAGTCATTTACTGTTCCAGTCATCCACAGATTGGAGGTCCTTTTCGCGACCAATGGCCAAGTTAACTTTGTCAGCAATGCCGGATTTACTGTTGAGATAGTATACGAAGAAAATGGTACTGTCCTCTGCGTAGACGCCTCCTTGAGAACGGATAACATCAGGAAGATCATTGATGAAGATCAGAAACAGTTTAGGACCAAGGATAGAACGTTGGAGAACAGCAAAGTTCGTATGAAATAAAGAGAACCCGTTCAGGACGACATTTATTTCTCGCTTTGACAGGAATGATTGGATTAAATCAAATAATCGTCCGATAATAACTTATCCCCGAAGCTTACGTAGAAAGCCGGCATGCCAACCCTTTCAAAATCCATAGATTATTAAGAGCTTGGTATACATATTCATTTATGGCCGTAAGCACATCAACAGTAAACTGGGCAAAGCGGAAACCAGATTATTTGTTAGATAGTAGATTGTGGGAGGTAAGATACTTAGCCACTTCGACATTGATTAAAGCTTCGAAGACTTCACCGAAGAGTGGTAGGAGACTAATAGGACTGTATTTAGATGGGCCAGAAGAGTCTCCAGAGTTCTCAAAGAAAGGGACAGCATTGGATGAGTTCCAACAGGTTGTAAAGCAAGAATAAGCGAGGCAATAGTTGTATAGTTTGGAGAGTACTGGAGCCAGCTCAGGGACGTCTTTTTGGCGTGTATTCCGTCACCGCCACTGTTTTTATGAAAGTCGAATGTAGAGATGTGGTCTAATACCATCGACGTGTTATCTACATCTCAATCCGTAGAGTCTCACTTCTAGTGGGGATCAGGAGGCTTGGATACCCTGGATCAGTCGAGGGTTAGGGTTAGAATCTTATGGCAATGCCTTCAGCCTTATCAGGTGTGGGTATTAGGACATCGAATTGATTGAATAGAGAAGGGACTGTGGATTTGCTCTTGTTAAGCACAATCTTGAAAAGCTGCCAAAAGTCTTTAGAACCACACTTGCCAGATGCAATATGTTGTTTCATTTTATCAGCAGATAATACGCTTGCTACATTGAGGACATGCTTACACTCATTACGAGCAGAGAGGCATTTGCTGCAATCAGACATGTCGCTTCGTTACAGACGGAAGAAGTGATTCCTATCGGCTATAGCAGCTGAACAAGCAGGTGAAAACCAAGGAGATGAGCACGATTTAATTTGGTATTATCTTACAGGGATGAAATCCTCTATCCCCTGCTTTACCCAGGAGGAGACGTCAGACGCACATTTTTGAACGGGATGATTAAAAAGCACATTTCGAGAGATGTCACTAAGGAAATCACGGAACTAATCTCAGTTTGTGTGTTGATAGCAGAAAGATATTCTGTTAATAGAAGGTTTATGGCTAGAGGTGGAGTGGAAAGTGATGTTAACAGACACTAACGTGGGATCAGAGTTGCCAAGAAGGCAGAGCTGCATAGCGCGACAAGAGACGTGAAGGGGAGCGTTACCGCCAAGGTTACAGCGGAAACGCGTAGGAAAACCAACCACATGCGTGAGGGATTGAGTGATTTAAAAGGTAAGGGTTTGGATGCCAAAGAGGTCAGTTTGAGTATTTAACCGGATGCTAGGGTATTGGAAATGCTATAGAGTTCACAAGAGTCTTGAGAAAAAAGAGGAACGTTAGAGAAAGAAGAGAAAACTTACTGAGAGATAGGCGGAGTAAGATATACGAATGGTCTGGAGATTCCAAAGAGAGTTCTCTAGCCAGAGGCAGATGATTTCAGACATAAACTCTCAGGAAATGCGTGCGAATTTTATCGTTCTTTCTGAGGAGATGAATATTGCCGACAATCGAGAAATCAAAGGAAAGGATTGACGAGATAAGGTTAGTCTCGCAGAGAGCTAGTATATCAGATTTATAACAGGGGAACGATTCTACACTGCAGAAGTTGGTACGAATACCACGGATGTTAGAGAAGGAAATGTTAAAGGGTTTAGGTGATTTTTAACTGGTTTAAGTTTATAATTTTGGTTGCTTATGTTCCTGAGTTATGTTGGTAAGGAAAAGGCTTAATGTTTTAGTAACATTCGGTCACCATATGTGATATGAACAGAAAGAAAGTGGTACAGACTTCAACATAATGTGACGTCGAGGTTGCCCACCGTAGGTGCATTCTGGGACACCCATCCATGCGCGACATGGCACTGCAAGAACCCCAATATTATGCAACTGTTGATCAGAGCAACCTCTCAAGACGCTACGCAAGAGATCGGGCTCCTAACTACAAGTCGGGATCAGCGACCAGAAAACAACCAAGCAGTACAATCAGTATAAAAAGACGTTGCTAAAAACCGCACATATCACAAGAGATTCATGACAACACAACTATTAAGGCCAGAGAAAAGGAAAGTATACGGGAATCCCTTCCTAAACAAGAATCCAGGAGTTAGACTCTACTCATGTTCAAGAGAATTATTGACGGAGCGTGAAAAAGCCTATCTACTCATATTTAAAAAATTAAACCCAACAACAATTAGCACCCATAAAAAATATTACAAAGAATGAGATTCAGCCAGAAAACTCAGCCTGAGAGCCAAGCTGGGAGCCACAGCTCGAGTTACGTATGTATAGATCGCTAGAGGTCTATAAGATACATTAGGAGGAAAGGGTAAAAAGAGATAAGTATTTACTACATCCGTTCATATAGATTTTTTATAGATGTATACAGGAGAAGCATATCAGTAGGGCTAGGGAATCTGAAACTGAAATTTAAATATGAAATTTTAACTAAATTTAAATTTAATTTTTTTGAAGAGAACACTCAACCTCCATGAACCAAGATTAAAAGTAACGAACCAGAAAAATCACCAATGACTTAATATTCGAAGTTTTCAAAGCAGGAAAAAGGGTAAAATAAATTCAGTTTAATTCAAAATAAGTTAACACAGAGGAAAACATATACATACACTTTTGAAAGAGAGAGAGAGAAGGGGTAGAGAGAGAGAGAGTGTAAATAAAATGATTAAAGAATGAAATCCAAAGAGAGAGAGAGCTACAAGCATAACAGGCGACGATATTGTTTTTCGCGTGGCTACTTAGACATAAGTTTAAGCATGGAATGACTTTTTGGTTGGTAAATGGCTCGCTAGTAGGACCAAATTTAAGTCCCTCAAACCGAAAGAGGTGGGGGCAGTTCTAAGATAGCTATGTGCTAACATTCATTTCTTGTTGAAGAAAACACTCCAACGTTTGTGACCTACGATTAATCTTTTATTTAGATTTCTTTAGGTTTCTCCTATGTACTTTTGTGACAATTATTACAGATGATCTTCGAGTTTTAGCTTATTGCTTCATTTTGTATTGATTAATTATTTGGTTGTTTTAGACGAAGTAGTAACAAGTTTTAGGTTGAGTTTTGATAATTTTTTTTTGAATTGCAGTAGTGATAGAGTTAGGACAATACATATTTTTGTTTAGTTGTGTTGTTCAGTTCTTCTATATTGGAATATTTTATGAGCTTTTTATTTTGCATTGAATATAAAATAATTAGGCTACTGAAGAAGCTTGAAATTATTTTCAATTTATTTTTTCTCTTCATGCAAATTATGGATGCTTTTAAATAGAATCCGATGATTATACCGGATTTTATTTTGTTTTTATGATGAGAATAGAAATTTATTAGTTCGTTTTTGTTCGTTGATTTCCGGTGAATACCAAGTTTAAGCTATTGTTAACGCTGTGTAACATGACATCACGGATAGGGAAAAATTGTATTCTTCTATTTCGTAAACAATTTCTATTTTATTTTCAATTTTGTTTAGTTTATCTGCAAGGTCAAGTCATCAGTATCATGAGGATACGTTTATAGAGCTTTATCGCTATATCGGAAGCATGTTGATTGTTTGTGTAAAATATTTTGGAAGGGACCAAATTTAAGAAATTCTAAGATGATACACTTCATTACTCCACCAAGAGATGAACACATTGATATTCCCAATGCTTGTTTGTAAAAAGTATTATTAAATGTGATCTAGCATTAATTGATGAGGAGGAAACAGATTTTTTTAGGGAATGGTTTAATTTTGATTGTATTAGGTTTTTTTTTTTTTTTGAAGTGATTTACACATTTTTTAACAGGGACCTTAGTGTAAAGGAATTTTATATCTAGACTTAATTCCCTTAGTTTTTTTTAACTCGGCTGCCTGAGATTTTTTTTAATATGAGATGGATCGATTGTTCCAAGGAGCGGTGTTCGAATCTTTGTTATGGCTTTCGAGAGTTTGTTGGTGAAACTGTTTATTCCTGAGATGATGGAGCACATCAGGATTAGTGTTTTGTCCGTTTAGGGAGACTATAAAGTTTGTTCTTGGGTGATATCAGTCTACACCATGATTTGTTTTAATTTTTAATTAGTTTCTTAGTTTTCTTGTTAAATTTTTGCGTTTTGGTAATTATTTTCTATTCAGTTATTTTTTCAAATATATTTTGGCATCGTCTAACAGTGAATTATTTTTCTACTTATAAATTATTGTTTAGGATCACAACCCCGTCTCCCTTATAAGAGGAAGTTAATATATTTAGATTTTAGTGATGAATGTTGAGCTATTTTGGAGGAACATGATGGCTGAATATAAGTTGATTCCTTCTTCGAAGTAAGAAAACAACATTACTTAGAAGACTACAGGAAGGTGGGTGAGTAACGTTTTGGGTTAGGATTTTATGTAGTAAAGTTTAGATCGCTTAAATTTGATCATAAATTTTGAACATTATTGTAAGTTCTTGGATAAAATGTTTGTATTTTTCCAAGAAAATGTTACTTTACGCTCTACATCGTTGACTTTTGCCAACTTTGCCAAAAAAATACCAAATTAATGCAATACTCTATCCTGCTTTGTGATCCAGCATTAAAAAGTAGTGTATGCGAATGGAAAATGATATAACAATGAAGATCTCTAGAAAGCAATATAAACCGCAGCTCGTAATGCCGTAACTTTATGGAATTAGCAAAAGTTCTTTGTGAAGATATGGATTTAGTAAATAGAATATCTATAAACACTTATTAGCAGGGAAAATAGTAAAACTATAATAGATTCAAATATATAGCATTTTCTGTTAATAATATATCATTTGTATTTATTCATGCATAAAATTGGATTTATTAGTTTATATAATAAACCTAACACAGGCAACAAATTTTTATCATTACTCTCGATTAGAATAGATATTACAAGTTGAAACTCATGGGATATATTGCTTATATAAATATAATTTGAAAATATATACCAGTATGTCCGGTCAATACTATTTTTGTGGAAATAAAAAAAGCTTACATAATAAAATCTGACAGTGTATAAACATTAATGTATAAGGCAAAGGCAGTCAATTATAGGCACCAATCTCAATTTTCGATGTCCGATAATAGCTGTTTGCTTTCTTCACAGAATAAATCAAAATGAATATAAAAAAAGCGAAAATAAATAGTGAGGGAGTTATACTTCTCCCTTTGTTCATTTCTTTTTTTGTTTTCTTGAAAAGTGAAAGTGATCAGAAACGCGAGAGAATACGAAAGAAAATCAAAATACTAAAAAAATGAGTGAGAAACACTCCAATATATTCATATTGTATTGTATCTCTAAGCGTATTCAGTGCTTCATAATTAAGTTTGCCTTTCAGAATGCTTTCTCCTTTTATTATTCCGGAACAATAATTTCATTGCAAAGTCGCTTTCAATTACTTTCGTCCTCAATTTTTCCTAGCTTTTCTCCACTCTTGTGCTGGGACTTAGCAAAAACAAGTGCACTTGTAGAAAAGACTCCGTACTAACTAGACCCGTTCATCGAAATGAATGAAAAATGATACCATTAATCTTTCTCTTTACATATATATATATATATATATATATATATATATATATATATATATATATATATATATATATGTGTGTGTGTGTGTGTGTGTGTGTATGCGTTTGAATAGTTTTTTCTTAACATAGTCAGAGAGGAAACAGGAATCAACAGGGCATGGTGAGAGTCAGTTTCACGCATCAAGAAATTATCAGGACATGATTCATTATTTCTTGTGCTCTCCATATATCGGTGACAAGTAACATATGAAAAGTGAGTGAAAGGGGAATCAGGTCATTTTCTATCTTTTTAAAGGTTAATACTTTTTGTCTATTTATAGTTCTGAGATTGACTCTGTTTATTTAATTATGCATTTATTCTATATATTTATTCTGCATTTACTTCGGTTCTAAATTTTGCTATCTAAAAAAAGTTATGATTATTATTCAATTTCTTTTAGTAACGATGTCACTATCGGTAGCGGAATGGTAATTTTTTTCGTCTCTGCTTTTTAAAATGCGAACCGATTTTTGATTAGGACATTGTATTAATAATGAAGTAAAATAATTGTTACTTTCTCTCCAATGTTTTGAAATGTGTTAATGGCTTTTTTGTTTCTCGGGCCCGTTTAACTATTTATATTTTTTTCTGGTTTTTCTTTGTATTTTAGAATAGCTTGCTTATAACGTTAGACTGTAGAGAGTTATACTTCATGGGCTTTCGAACAACTGCTTGACGTTTGCTGATAACTGTTTGAGGTCTTTTAATCGTTCACGGTATGTTTTCAGTAGAGCCATAGTTAATTTTTTAAAAAATGCATAATTGACTAATGTATAATTGAATGTTTGCTTTATGTATTGCACTATACAATTCAATGTTTCGTTTTACGAACTATAATTCGAAGTCGTCATTGAAATATATTTCCCTCAACATTCCACCAAATGATATCCTACGAACCATTAGCTGCAGATTATATGACAACATGTCAAGGAATTAGGTTTCAGGATACCACAACCAAGTGTCTAATTAGAACGATACTTATCTGGTAAAAGTAACATTTACACCATTTAGAGTAAGGAAAAATAAACTTAAATATAAAAACTAATATACGTAAATTTAGGTACGACCAAAAAAAAGTTAAAATGCATTTTAAATATGAAAAGTTTTTTTCTTGAATCTTTATTTTAAGTTTAGTTACAAGGTAATAGATTAAATTTTAATATTTCCTATTACTAAACTACTTTGCTGTATTTCAAATCGAGTTTAAATTGATTAGAGTTATTTTTTGTAATCGGCCATATTGACAAATCTATCAACACAACATAATATTCTTTATTATAAAATATTTCAAATATGAAATAGACTTTTCTGAAATTTCATTTCAGGAATATTAACTGATGAAAAGTTTAATTAATCTGAATTAAAACAAATATTACATTTAGTTGAAAATATCAGAAAAAAGCAATTTCTTAACACGGTGGTTTTATAAGGTGTTGATAGAGTTATGGATAATTTAATGTTTTGAATTTTGATTTAAAGGACACTTAACGAATAAAACGTGAACATTTTTTTATGTATTTTTAACTCACCATTAATTTAGGAAAATATTCTCAATAAATTAATATTTTATTTAATTTTAAATACTCTGGCTTTAAAATCCTACTCATGAAAACGGTTGTTGTATAGATTTTAGCAAATGGCCAATGGATTTTATATTATGAATTTTATAAAATAAATGTCATTCGTATCACTGCATACTTGTTTATATGAATGAAAAGCATTTAAAGACAAATTCCTTGTATAGCAACAAGTTCTGAAACAGGAACGAAGCATCTAATAGAGTTTTCATTAGATTGTATCAGGCGTTCGTTTGTGGGAGAAACATCATTAACCCTAATACAGGGAAATCTTAAAGCTTCTATACATATAAAACTGAGGATGTCCGCGTTTCTGTTTGTCTGTGTGATATCTTTTCACTAGAGAATCATCCAACCGATTTTGACTAAACTTTGCATAGACATTGTACAATGCAAGAGATAGGTTCTTAGTGTAAGAAAATGATAATTTTTAAAAAATCAATAATCGATAAAGCCGATCAAATATCGCTAAATTCAACTTTTTTCTTCCGATTTCGTTTAAACTCTCTGTTGGTTACTTATATCATGATGAGCCCAAAGACATCTCATGTTATTTCTATGCCACTGCGTTTAGCGAAAAACAGCGACAAAGAAAAAATCGATTTCAACACAAATTTTATACTAAGCAATCCAATACAAATTTCACTCAGTTGTAGCTAACAATAAGTTGATTATTTAATAATCATTTAACTTGATAATTTAGTCCATCCATATAGTGAAAATCCGCGTAAATAGCGAAACTGGCGATTTTTGCTGGTTTCTTATATTTCGTTGATCTTTCAACCAGTTTTCATGAAAATTAACAATTGGTTTTTAAATGTATCCACTTTTACTGGTAGCACACTGAGACAAATTGAATTTCCAAAACTCCCAAATAATTGTGATCTGAAGTGAATCTTCATGTTGTCTGTTTTAACCTTCATGGCTTTGGCTAACTTCTAATACTACTTCTGTGACTCAATAACTGCATCAATTCAAAATGATTTTAATGAAAGTACTTTAAAGTAAGACAGACTAAACATGATGCTGTTTTTGCTTTCTTCTAGTTGAACGCTTTTTTCTGATAGACCAGCTCGGTATAGCTGCAAGTATTGATATACTTGTTTTTCACAGTCATTGAGAATCCGAAATTAGTCTGATAAGCAAACAGCGAGTTTACCTTCATTCGTTATAAAATATACCAGTCGCCCAGTCATTCCTGCGTCATTGGCATCTCAAATCGTACTTTTTCAACTTTCCTTGATGTACAGAGTCAATATTTTCCTCAAAGGGAACTGTTAATTCAATAACGTAAATATTTGGTGAATTAACTGATCAAATCACACGAACAGGATGCTGGGCGATTAACGCGAACTCAGCTGGAAAGGCTTGATGACATTTTTGCAGATCTACTGCCAGGCGCCATTAAGAGGAATCAGGAAACAAAGATGGTTTCTAGATTTTTTTGCAAAAACAGTTACTGTTTTGTTTGTTCTTTATTTCACAAAATTCTATTCGCACATTTGCAACCTCGTTTTGCATCTTCGACAAAAACTTGCAGAACCTGATTATTTTCTCTTAGTGTAGCTTTTAAAAATAGACTCGCAACAAAGTAGACTGTTAGACAAGCAATCTTCCAAGATGCACTTTATACTGCCAAATTATTTCGTATAGCTTCAGTAACAGGATAGGTAATCGAAGCTGGAAACTCTATTAAAATTTATAAACCTAATCTCGGATCCTAAGAGTGACATGTCATCTACTACAATATATATATATATATATATATATATATATATATATATATATATATATATATATATATATATATATATATATATATATATATATATATTAATATATATATATACACATACATATGCAAATATATATAAATATATATACATAGGCGCGTACATAAACATATATATTTTTTGAATAAAAAATTCAAGAGGATAGAATCCAGGTAGAACTCGATGTCTAGGACAGAGTAAGGATATGATAAAAAGGTTTAAAACTAATATTCCATGGTCATGGAATATTAGTGTTTTTTATATATATATATATATATATATATATATATATATATATATATATATATATATATATATATATATATATAATGAAAAACAGACCACTTTAAAGGTACCATTACAATAATTTTCATTGTTGGAAGTGTTACCTGATGATCCGAAATCCTTTAAAAAGGTAAAATAAATTATTGTAATGGTACCTTAAAGTGGTCTGTTTTTTCATTAAATATTAGCTCTGTTCTTCACATTGAGCTCTCAGGATTTCATCCTCCTTGGATTTACCAATTGGTTTACCAAGTTCTTCATAACTTAAAATATATATATATATATATATATATATATATATATATATATATATATATATATTTAATGAAATGGAAAAATCCGATAATTATTTAAGACGCTACATAAGAGTTCTCATGTTTCAAAACAAGAGACGAAAACTTCAATATAATTATTTGAATTAAATTGAATTAAATTACCAAGCTCTGTTCCATCTTCAAGCGAAATTTTTTTTGGAATAACTAATTCCTGAATTTTACGCGTTTTATAAGCATATTCATTATTAAAATTAAAATTACTATGGTAACGGCTAGTGCAATTGTTTAAAGAAAAGGGGCGTAAGGGTTAATAATTTGTATCAATATCTCAGTTACATTCAAAGAAGTCAAGTCAGGGTAAGGTTGGGGTGTCTAAATTTAAAGCGGGAGATGACATCATCTAGTCTAGTTAAGTGTCTATGGAGATTTATTTATTTTTTTATTTTATTTTTTAATTTTTTCTGAAAAGGATTTGTGTATATAAAAGAAAACTGTCATATATATATATATATATATATATATATATATAATATAGACTGTGTTTATAAATTTCTTATATTACATGTCATATATATATATATATATATATATTAAATATAGATTAAATATATATATATATATATTAAATATAGATTAAATATATATATATATATTATATACATTATATATTATTAAATATATTATATATTATTATATATTAATTATATATATATATTATATTTTATATATATACATATTATATATATATCATAAATTATTTATTTATATATATATATATATTATATTATTATATATTAATTATATATTTTATATATATATTGTATATCAATATATATTAATTATATATATAT
Organism: Acanthosepion pharaonis; assembly: GCA_903632075.3. NCBI lineage: Eukaryota > Metazoa > Mollusca > Cephalopoda > Sepiida > Sepiidae > Acanthosepion > Acanthosepion pharaonis. The sequence goes on from CAHIKZ030003967.1 coordinate 2,044,488, forward strand.
ATATATATATATATATATATATATATAGATTAAAATACATCGTTCTTATTATTTACTTTTTAAAAAACGTTTTCGATACAACGTAGGGAAAATTTGAGCAACGTGGTGCAATTGTTTTTTTTTTTTAAACTTGAAATTCCTTAAAATTAAAAGTTTGCTAAATATATCTCTCTGTCTATTTCACAGTATCTTAAATTTATATTCCTAAACGGATGTCGTCAGTGCTGGCGTGTCTAAAACCGTCAATTTATCTAGAAATGAATTAATATACCCCCTAACCATAACGTTTGGCATTATTTACATTTTTCTATTTTAACTTTGATCCGTCTTTTGATTGGTTAATCAAGGCATGACTACAAGTGTGTGTGTTTTTTTTCTTTTAATTTTGGAATCTTGAGCCTCACCCCACGTCTTTTTTAACTATCAAAATGATTATATATTACCTTGAAGATCCGTGGGTAAGTTGTTCCTGGCTCTTTAGGATTTATTTCATTTATCCCTGCACTAGTTAGCGTATTGAGCACTCTACGTTTGAGGTATATTGGGTTTGTTTTTCTTTTGAATAAAAACTTAAGGCACTAGAGGATTTCTTTCGCCCTGTTCAGATGTTTCTAGTTTCTTTCTTTTTTTTTTTCGGGTACCAATTTGTTTTTGATAGACTTACAAGTTGTGCCATCAGAGACTTTTTCAATTGAGTATTACTAGTAATATATATATATATATATATATATATATATATATATATATATATATATATATATATATATATATATATATTATTCAAATTAAGAAGTGAATTTTTCCAGGAAATCATTTCAAATATTTTCTAAAATATACGATGCATTCAAATGGTTTATATATATATATATATATATATATATATATATATATATATATATATATATATATAACAACACAGATATTTATATATCAAACTGAAATAATTTACTGAAATAACACATTTTATACTAGACTGTGTTTATAAATTTCTTATATTACACTAATATGATTATTAATTTGAAGTACACGTCCACATTTCATTTAAATACATCAGTAAAAAATTATATTTTGAAATGATATAGCCACCGTAATTCAATTATGTGTGAACATTTTATTTAAAGCAAAACTGTCAATATACATAATAAAACGCAACTGAAAGAAGAATATTACATCTATGTACAAACACACACACAAAATTATTTATTGAATAAAAAATGAAAATAATTAAATGCTTTCAATATAGAAAATAGAAAATCCCTGTTTATGCTACATTTTTAAACAGCTGCATATAAAATGACATTGTTTTTTTTCGAAAAGATAAAACAAATTTTATTTTATTTATATTTGGATGTATATCTTCTTTTTTTCGACGGTGATATCCTAGTACATAAAAGGTTTTGTTCATAATTTTGGTGACAACGTAATTGTGAACCCAAGTGCCGGGCCAGGTAGTGGAGACTAAAACTCCATAGAAATAGGAACAACAATAACTGAAGAGTACTAAATAAAAACAAGAACAGATAATCCTTAGGCGTGGAGATCACAACGAGAAAAATCTACACCATAAATTAAATAAAGAATCTAGTTAAAAGTTACTAAGAAGCTTGTTCGTGAATATGAGAGGATCATATTAAAAATAGGCAGACAAAACTTGTACAAATTATTTAATGATATATATATATATATATATATATATATATATATATATATATATATATATGTGTGTGTGTGTGTGTGTGTGTGTGTGTGTGTGTGTGTGTGTGTGTATTACACACATCACACTCATCATGCACATTCTCAAAGAAATAAAGATAACATAAACTTAACACATACATCCCATTCCCAGCAAACATGAAAACTGTGACAATTACCGAAGAAGGTATTCTTAATGTCATGAATATCACATCCTCCATTTTTTAAAAAAACCAACAACAGGAAAGAGGCCGTTTGACCAACACAAGGACTGACCAAAATTATCGCTAAAAAGTAAATGAAAACTCCAAATAAAGTTTGCTTTCTTCGAAAAAAGTTATTCCCTCCTGTATTACACTGCTACGAACAAGCATAGTTTTTTTTTCTGATGATGATGACCATGTTGATCGAAACTATCGAATATCCTAACTGAAAAAATAAAACAAAATGTATTAATATATAACCCAGTGTGTCTGACTTTTTGTTTTTAATATTTTTGTTCAAAAAAACACACACACACACACACACACACACACACATATATATATATATATATATATATATATATATATATATATATATATATATATATATAGTCGTTGGAACATCCGATAAATTTATGAAATTCCTTACACACCTAAATATGTAATCCTCTAATATATATATATATATATATATATATATATATATATATATATATATATATATATATTAGAAGATTACATAGAGGATTACTACTGGATTGCTAAAGTTACACGAAATGATTTGGCCTCTAGATTGAACGTAGAAAGATTACTAGCTTAAACCATTCTTCACTCGTTGTAAGTCTGGTTTTTAAAAACTATATCATGAGATACAAACAGGTGCTGGAATTTTTGTCGACGCTTCAAAATGATGTTGCGAATAGGATTCCATGAAGAAAAATATAGTAACTGCCAGGTAAACTTTGATCATCATTCAGTTTCATGTGTCAAGAAAGAAAGAGATAACGATATGCTGACTTAAGTTGTTTTTTTTTTATTATCATTAATATTATCTTAGTTAATCGTTTTTTCATAAATAATATATATGATGATGTTATCAGGTATATGTTATTAGGTATTTTAATGTTACATTTGTTTGACTCATAACAATTTATATAACCTAAATTTATGTAAAGTAAAAGAAATAGTATACCTGATTATATATATATCTATATCATGTCTGTAAATTTTCATTTAAAGATGTTTTAATCAAAACAACAGTCAGGATTTGTTTCAAGAAAACTTTCGGGTATTTTAACTTGTTTTTTTATATGAAAATATCCCTACACGTAAGCCACCAATCTGCTACTGTATGGCATGCCACCAGCGTTTATCGCTGGTAGCCCGCTGTCGGACCGTCCGGAATGTTCGTTACCACTGGCGGACCGCTAGTGGCCCACCGATGCCTCACAGGTGGATGTCACAAGAGGACCGTTGGCGTTGCCATCGGGGCCGCCAGTGGGGCCGCCAGGGGGCCGCTAGCGTCTTTCGTGTAGGAATAGTGTTGGTTTAATTTTGTCTAAAATTTGACGTACATGTATGTACGAGCGTTTTTAACCGTTATCGATTATTTTCATGGATGGAATTATACAGTTTTATAATGAATAAATCGCTCCTTCGTTTTTTTTTCGCCATAGTATTTAGTTTAGAAAATTTAAATCAGCTTTTGATCGACAATATATCTAAATTATTTTGCGGTATTATCCCGAGTGAACCTGTGTCTTTAGTTACACAGCTGAAAACAAACGTGACAAATCACAAAAACATGTAAAAATTCTTTGTTCTTTAAGTCTTTCGCAAAATTATATTCCATCAAAAAAAAAAAAAAAAAAAAAAAAAACCTGGATAAATATTTGCTGAGCCAGAGGATATTTCTTGCTCTTTGCAGAAACAATACTTCGCATATGAAAAAACAAAAAAAGAAAACCAACCGCGAATGTACATCTCCTAAGCGAGAAAAATATGCCGGTTTATCTTCAAGCGAACAAAATATTTTTCATGAAAGAAAACCAGTCACTCAAATATCAATTCCATTTTTATCATGTAGTCATGCCGGACACATTCTTCTTTCACTAGTCAATCTCCATGTTTCACATTCGCGCTTGTCCTTTTTAAGTGCTTCTTGACAGCACTTTTTCTATGATTCAATCAATTTCTCTGTCAAAGAATCAATATCAGCTGCTGCTACTTTAAAAAATTATTTTTAGGTCCTAAAAGAGTTTCTGCACTCAATTCACAGATATTTAATGATTTCTGCGAAAATGCAAACGTAGCAGAAAATCAAATGTAACCATGATTTGAAGAATATTATAGAACATTTTGATTCCAAAATACTGCCATTCTGATTTAACTGTCGCAAGAGATCCCGTTGCTCGGGTGACACTTTCATTAATTGTATTTCCTCAGTGCCGATTTCTAATGATATTCCTGTTGCAGTTCGTCCCATCAGTTTGTTGAAAAGCAAATATAAATGGCTTCAATTATACCAAAGCTCAATAGCCGTTTTTTTGACTCGTAGCATTATGTCATGTCTGTCTATATCTTTGAGATGAGGTATTATGATTATTTTACATTATTATTTATATTATTGGAACTGTTATCCACATATTCATTGCTATATTCAAAACAGCCACCGGCCTTCTTCAGGTGATTGAAGTTTCGAATCGAAACCTTTTTTTCGTTCACCGGAGTAGATTGTTGTAGTTCTACGTGTCATGTTATGTTTCAGTTATTTCGCCCTCCAAGGTTTTGTTTAACACTGCTGTGGCCTGGTATTGAACTCACAACAATTTGAGTCTAGTCATTGATGAACCAACGTCTTTATCCACTGGGCCATGTCTCCTTGTCGACATCTGTGTATGATATTTGGGACTTATTTGGGGCAAGATATTGTTGAAAAGCAAAAATAAATGTCTTTAATTTTTTGACTCGTAGCATAATGTCTTGCTAAGTGCAGACTATCCATGCAATAGATGAAAAAGAGATAAATATAACATTTAGCTGTAGGATATCTGTTCCCATCGACAATAAAGAACAGTGATTTGAGAAATCTGATGATTACTTTGATATTTCAATTGGATCATTAGATTCTGCAGAGCCTTAACAGCTGGTGGATTTATTTATTTTATATAATCTTACTGCCTATGAAGATATCTGTGTTGGTAGTATAGGGTTGTATAGAGATGATGGTCTTATGGTAGTAAAAAAAACACTAAAATTAAGGTAGATAAATTAAGGAAAATGATTCATAGAGAACTAAAAATTTAAATCTTAGGTTAAAATAAGTGTTACTGGTAAACAAGTAGATTTTCTTGGTGTTACTTTACATCTGTTTAATGATATATTTAAACCTTATATGAAAAATAATGTCAACTCAATTTATATTCACCCCAATTCTAACCACCCTCCATCTGTAATCCAACGTAAACCTTCGTCTGTAGGACGCCGGAGTAGCAACCACTCATCGGAAAAACATGTTATTGTAGCTAACTTTTCTTGTTGATAAAGTTTGCAGATATTACTATGTTTGAAACCGACGATCAAAGATAAAAGAGAGAGTGATAGAGAATGTATAACATCAATAAGTGGAGAAACAAGAAAAACGATGAAAAAGAGAAAGTTTTAATATTATAAGTAAGCTGAGATCAAGTTTGGAAGATATGATGATAATGATCCAAAGAAAAGAAATAGAAACAGGAAGATCATTTGTTACCTCCCCCCATTTAATCAGTAAGTCAGTACTAAGTTAGGCCAGAAGTTTTTCCAACTGATTCATAAACATTTTCCTTAAAGTAACCCTCTTTGTAAAATATTTAACAGAAATACATTAGCACTAAGTTATAGCAGCACCAATAATCTTGAGAAGATTATAATAAAATTTTAAACCAATTTAATAATCTGGATCATAAAACATGTTCCAAGAAAAATATTATTAATGATACTGATCAATGTAATTGTAGGAATTCTGACCAATGCCCATTGCTAAACAAATATTTAACTAAATCTTGTTTATCTTTGTACTATCTCTACAACAGAGAATCCAACAGTTAAAATTCTTTATCGGTAGTACTAAGAATTCTGTGAAGAGTAGGTGGCATCAACATATCTTGCTCTTCACCAACAGTACTTACAGAAATAATACATCATTTTCTAAATATTTTTGGTGTTTAAAAGATGATAATATTATTCCCAAGTTTAAATGGAAAATGTTAAAAACGGCAATGAAATGTAGATCGTTATATGAACCTGATTTTCTGTGCTTACATGACAAATTAGAAAAAAACAGATTCAATAAAAGAAATTCTTATTAAACCAAAGAATTGAATTCACAGTAAAGTGTAAACATAGTTTACCTTTCACCTTACAATTTAGTTAAACTTTGGAATTTGATTAGGCTTTTTCTTAAAAGTTAGTTATATTATGTTGCACCATATATGGCTTATCTTTCTATTTGTATAATTTTTGTAGTAATCTCCTGATACTATAAATGACGTTGTTTACATATGTATTGGCATTTGGTTGGTATTTTGGGGATTTTATATTGATTAGTTAGTGTTATTAGCATCTTATATTAAGAATATTTGTTCAATAGTTGCATATAAATTTACCAAATAATGCTATACTTTTAAATTATTTGCTAGTTTCTTAAAGAAGCTATTTATTTATCAGCTATAAAAAAAATATGTAGGAAATTCACAAAGCATAGAATTTGTTAAGTATTTTGTTAAATTACCTCTCCATCCATTTTTATTTTTGGGAAACGGCATTGTCTAGTTTGCATAAATAATTTGGGCAACCATTTGTATCCGCTTTAGTTTATGCCTGACTTCCGATCCCTGCTAATCTACGGATCATGAGCCATTTATAAAAAGACTTCTTTTTTTTTTATTTTTGTTTCTACGCTTAGTTTAAATTTTACGTAGGTAATATTTGATCAGAGTAAAATCCCACTAACCTTATAATCCCTATTTTTCTTTTTTCGTAAAAAGAGGTTATTGTATTTTGCTTTTAAATTTAAAAAAAAAAATCGTTCACTCGCCAGTAATTTACAATCGCCTGTTGAGATGCACTGATACGAATCGAAACACGAATGCAATTCTGTAGCGATTTTGGCATGCTTTCAGTGTAATATCCTGAAATAATATATATATATATATATATATATATATATATATATATATATATATATATATATATAGCTGGTCACTCGTATTCGAGGACAGCCGTCTATTGGGGGAGGCCAATCCCTATTGCAGACTCTCACTCAGGCACTTTTGTGTATGTTCACCACCCACAGTCCACCTGTGGTTTACGCTGCAAGTATGCTGAGTAGACCTTAGTTACATTTTCTGGGAAAGAGCGCGTTATCTAGCGTGATCAACAAATTGATAAAGGCCAGCACACTCAAACCCTCGGTCACGATGACTTGGTGACTTCCTGCTATCAGAGCAAACTACGGCCTCCAAGTGTTCCGTCTACCCAATTTCAATCACAATGTTTTGGTCAACCCATGGTGTATGGTTTTCAGGCACTTTCAAAAGTTGCCTCCAGACCGACAACTCAACCTTAAAAAATCCGAAGTTTTTTAGTATTTTTGTTTCTATTTTAAAAAAACAGTGCTCCATACAAAAGTAGAGCCTAAATATAATGAGCGAAATAATCATATTTTTAAATAAATAATTATATATATATATAAAACAGAACACTTTAAGGTTCCATGTAATAAATTATTTCACCACAACTCTTTTAAAACGACTGCGGATCATCAGACTTTACTTACTTTGTTTGGAATTAAAGTCTGATGAGCCGCAGTCCTTTTAAAAGGGCTGTGGTGAAATAATTTATTACATGGAACCTTAAAGTGGTCTGTTTTTATTTAAATTATTTGCTCTGAATTTACATTGAGCTCTCTGGATTTTATCCTCCTTAGGTTTACCCATACGGATTACCTAATTTTTCGTAAACTAACTAACTAACTAACTATATATATATATATATATATATATATATATATATATATATATATATATATATATATATATATACACTTTGTTTTTAAAAACGCAGCTGTGTTTTTCTGCTTTTTTGTTCATTTGCCAGCGGGATGATATTACAAAGTATATCACGTAGAAAATTCTACATACAATGTTCAAAAATACGAAACATTTACGTGGCAATTCTATTTTCCATTCGACTCTAATTCGCTGAGTGTCAGGTCGATGATCTTTTGCGTGTTCTGAAGAGTCTTTATTTCAAAAGCCACGGCTACTTTATCTCAAATATCTATTGTTAGCAAACTCATTGAAGATTTGGCAGACAGGGTAGAGGGATACGAGGGAAAACCACGGAGATGATGGGTAGATGAAAAGAGCAAATAGCAAGGATTAATGAAAAAATAAAAGCGAGAAACTTTCACATGATTTATTAATTTCTGGCTTTTTATACGTTTAATTAGAAAATCCTATAGTTTCAGACACAAGATAGGCACCGCCCCAGGTACGAGACTTGTTTTGATGGCTGTTTTACGGAATCATAGACTATAGGAAAACTTGTCTGTCTTCAAACTTGTAGTAGCAGGTACCTGCACCAATTTCACACGTTTTGCTCCGCCAATGCAAACATTTCTGTAGCTATTATTATTGGCTGGTCAAAGTTACACAATGCATACAGATTATCTATTTATGCTTTTATCTATCTATCTATCTATCTATCTATCTATATATATATATATATATATATGTGTGTGTGTGTGTGTGTGTGTGAGTGTATTATAATTATTTTAAAAAAATATGATTCCATCGCTACACAGGAATTACCATGTTTGAAAACAGAAGCTCCCAATTTAAGTATAGAAATTAAATTAAAGAACCTAGTTCTGTTTCATTTTCAAACGCTTATAAATGAATTGGAAGTTTTTAGCTTCTGTATTTGAAACATGGTAACAGATGTGTAGTGATGAATCATATTTTTAAAAAAATAACTATAATCTCGGCTCTGCTTGCGTATCGAGCACTGTTTTTTTTTTTAAATAAAAACAAATATAATGAAGAACTTCGGATCATCAATTTAACTGTTCTTTCTTATTTTATCAATATATTTCCATGTGTGTGTGTATATATATATATATATATATATATATGCGTGTGTGTGTCTGTGTGTGTATGTATAACTGATGCAAAATCCGCCGTGTTTCGATCTCGGCTTGGAGCAATCGGGTGTCTAGAAAAACTAATGAGCTGTGATACAGCGAAACAGGCTTGTATGTGGATGACTAATTATGCTCTCATTCTCCGATTGACCATTCTAGAAGAATGTATTTTCAGCACTGGATGCGACTGCTATTAATGCATTGCTCTTCTGTTATGAACTGAGCGCTCTTTGCTATTGATTTTGCGTTTCTATACGTCATGTATAGAACACGTTTATAGTTTCTCTTTCACTAATATGCGCCGATAGCATAGGAGTAGAGACATTGATTGATGCCAAATCGGTCGAGTTTCGATCTCGCCTTGAAGCAATCGGATTCCAGAACCAATGATGAGCTGTGATACATCGAAACAGGTTTTTATGTGAATGACTGCATCTATCTATATATATATATATATATATATATATATATTTTTTACATGTGAACAAAAACAATTACCCACTACAAAGACACATTTTTGTTTTCGGTTGCTGGGAACTAAAATTGGTTATGGACAATTCTATCAAAAAAACAAGCCACCTATAGTATGTCATCCTTAAAAAGAAACTATAGGGCGATAAACCTTAAGATGAAACAGAGGGGGGTAAAGAAGAAGAAGAAGAAGAAGAAGAAGAAGAAGAAGAAGAAGAAGAATGGAAAGAATAGGAGGTTACAGAATATGATAATAGCAATTTTGATAATGGAAGTGCCCGCTAAAGATTTGATACTATGCAATGGTCAGATATTTAAGGCCTCACCTCACCCCCAGACACACAACACACACACTCCAAGCAAAAAGGAGATATTGGGACGGCGAAGAGGTGTCGTGGGTAATTGTTTTTTTCCAAATGCAAAAATCTATTATAAATAATTATTGCTCTACTCTGTGGGTTGACTTCAATGTTCACTTATATATATATATATATATATATATATATACGTGCGTGTGTGTGCTTGCATGCACGTATTAGGTTCACTCATATTTAATTTCCGTCTTTTGGAAGCAAATGTAATGAACAATGTATCAGCCTAACTACTAATCAAAATTAAATTATTAATAACTCATCGCTGCAAACACGGATGCGCACAAAAGTCTGCACACACACACTGACACACACAAACACTTATACATATACATCTATTTATGTAGGATTAATAAAAATCCAAAATTTGTCACTTAGGTTATTGATGATACTCCCAGTATCCCGACACTAGAGTTTCGCAGAGGTACCCCTCAGCAATCACTCCATTCACTTGTCAGGGGACATCAGCAAGTGAATGTTTATTTTCTAGTTTTTCAATTTTCATTGGTGCAAGATTGAATTATTTGTTCTTCTTTCATTGTGATTTTGTGCTTGTGTGCGAGCGCACAATTTTTTAAAATATTATAGCCTGTGCCTGTGTCTACCCGTATGTACTTACAAGAATTTTGTAGTGGTTAATTCTTATTTCCATCATTTTTTTGTCTCTTCCCGTATTGATGTTATACTCTCTCTCTCTCTCTCTCTCTCTCTCTCTCTCAACTTGGATCGTCAGTTTCAATCACAGTAATATCTGCAACATTTGTCAACAAGAAAAGTTACAATAACATTTCCAGATCTAAAAGAGCCTTTTGAATGAGAGGTCGGAAATATCACCCGTTCCATACATGCTGAAATGTTCCTTTTGTGGTTCATATGAGCCAGGGATGAACAGAATGTAAGTATGTTTCATTTACGCCTCCCCCACACACACTACCGACACGTTTCCATCCCACTTGTTTTTTCTCCTCCTCCTCCCCTCCCCTTCTACACATCACCTCATAAGCTTATTTATTTATTTTTAAATAACATAGCGTTCATTAATTTTTTTTTTCAAAATAAAGCGTTAGGAAGTAAATTGAGTAAAATCGCCTGAAGATACCGAAAGTTAGTTCCTATTTTTTTTGTACTATATATATATATATATATATATATATATATATATATATATATGTGTGTGTGTGTGTGTGTGTGTGTGTGTTTATGTGTACTTACATATATATATGTACTTTTATATTAATTAATTAATTAATGCTTAAGTGGTAAAGTTTTTTGTTTTTTTTTTTGTTTTTTTGTTTTATCTGTCTTAATGAAATTTCAATTGTCAGGATATAAAGTATGAGTAGTTAGGTTTATAGAGTATTTTCTTTGTTGTTTGAATATATGTATATAAGGTATATAATATACATATGTGATGTATGTATGTATATATGTATATAAGCATATACACATGCATAGAGCCACACAGACATTAGAAGGCGTATGAATATGTTCGGAGAGTGACATTGTAATTGAACGAGTAATGGCGTCTATCTAAGTGTGCTTACATTGTACATTCTAAATGAAATCATTGTTCTATGTAGGTGATTAATAGAGAAGCCATAGTTTAAGTGAATTAACAAATAGGTGAGGTCATGAAATATTATAAATATTTAATTTTCAAATAAATACTTTTTCCCGATTATACGATACGTGTTAAAAGTAATTTACTGATATTTATATATATATATATATATATATATATATATATATATATATATATATATATATGTATATATATATATATATATATATATATATATATATAATTATTTACATATTATATGGGCGGTATTTTATTAGAAAGCGCTCAATATCAAAGATAGAGCTAACATATTTGGTTGGATTGATGTGAGTTTGTGACCCTGGGTTTCACGCTTTTTTCGATCTTCACACAAACTGATGCATCTATGTTTGCGTTACCACGATGACATCACGACGACGATTCCCCCCACTCCCATAATAACATCAATACACGCAATCTACATAAACCCAATTTTTAAAAAAATTAATCAGTTTGTCTGACGATCGCAAAAGCGTGAAACCCACGGTCACAAACTCACATCAATCCAACCAAATATATATATATATATATATATATATATATATATATATATATATATATATATGGGTTAGCTAATAAACAAGGACAAACGAAGCGGTACCAATATAATCATTACGATGAACATTTATCAAATTTTAATTATTAAACATATGACAGAAATGAAGTACGGAGAGAAAGGTCTTAATTTCGGAATTTTGGGACACTCCTGTGTCCTTCATCAACGGACCGGGGCATAAACTGAGAAATGCGAATTACTCCCGGACATATGTTTTTGAGACGGGTGTATTTTCTGGTGGAAATCATATTGTTCGTAAAAACGCGATCTTTGTCTGATTCCTCAATGTGCGAATCTTTTTATGAATATAACCATAAATTTATAATTTTGATCGGTACAAAAATGTTATGCAGGTCTATTATTACTAGTGAGATTATAATCATAGATGAAGAGAGTTATAGGCTGGGGGGATAATACATCTTTCTTGTACAAGCTGTAGTAAAAATTGTCGGATCAAGTTGTCAAATGTAGAAAGACGGGCTGTGGTTAGTATATGATGTGATGAAAAAAAGTGAAGAGTTAAAATGGAATATACAATAATAAAATAATATTAAATAAAATGAAATGAAAAGAAAAAGTGAAAGAACAAAAAACTCGATAAAAATTTGAAGAAAAATTTGAAAATCAATTGTTAACAAAAAATATGTACAGAAAATAAAAATAAAGGAAAAACTGATAGGAAAAGCGTATATATATATATATATATATATATATATATATATATATATATATATATATATATACAGATGATCATGCGTACATAAGAACACATAACAGTGCCTAATATACACAAGCCAGAAAACAAACATATGAATCTAAATACACGTAAAGATATAAATACACATACAAGATTAATATGTATGTACACTAACCTTCCCTACACTTTACATAAGCTTATATATAAAGGAGGCATAGTGATAGAATTGTGACACTATTTAGCGTTTGGCTAACTAATTAAGCGTGAAAATTAAAATCGAGAAATATTACGGCGAGAAGAAGCTATCACGAATGACATACTGAGCGATATTATTTTTTTAACAAAAGGAAAGTGGTAAAGATTTTATTTTCATTTGCGAAAAAAGTATGAAATTCGTATGATCTCGGATCTGTCGGTATTAATTTAAGCTATGACGCGGCGAATAAAAGATTGCCCATGGCAATAATGAAAATTTGAAATTGGCCAAGTGACTCGCAGGGCGAGAAGCTGGAAGATAATCGTAATTAGGTCGAGGATGCAACCGAGAAAAAGGGTCAGCTGAGACCACCCCAAAGAAAAAGGAAGGGAAAAGAGAAAAAAGAAAAGAATAAACCATTAACTATCTTTCGGAGATATCATTTGGTTTTGGAAAGGAACCACCTGTTTTATGTCCAGACCTGGCCATGATAAAAGTTTGTTGCGTGGACAGATTGTGGCGACAGAAGTACGAAGGCGTCGAGGATACAAGGAGATTTTGATAATCACTTGACGAAAATATCGTTGATGGATTCCGCATGATATTCAGTTAAGATAGAGATTTCATGACCACACTATGAGTCATGGGTGTCCCAGTCAGGGAAAAGAAAGAAAAGAAAAAAGAAGGTAATTTATTTTCTTTCAGCAATAATTTTAAACTGAGGCCAGACTGGCCACACCAACGCTGTCTAGCGTTCATTGGCTGAATGGTGGCGTGAGTGATGGGCGAAGGTAAACATATGAGAAAGAAGGGAGACCTGTTGACGCCGTCTGAGGGGATTGGTGTGAGATACCAATATGAAAAATGAAAAATTTGGGAGGACAATTCCCTTAAGAACCCCTCTAAAACAGAAAGTAATGTACTTCCAAAAATGGAAAGATATAAATTTTCTTATCCGAAAACAAAGAAAATCCTTATTGCGGATTTGGAATTATCGAGGAACCCAAACCACGACAGGCCCACACCCGGTTTTGCTCGGCGTCCATATAAACGGATTTACAGGGCAGAGACAGTGGCAGTTAGGCAGACGCAGACAGAGTGACAGAGCAGACAGAGTTGAGCTGTGAGCTCGGAGACCAGCCACGCGGGAGCTGACTGAAAGGTATCACGCATTCCGACTTAGACTTCTAACCAAAAACAATTATTTTTGAAGAACGACTTAGACTCACACCACCAAAACAAGCTTTACGAATATGGCCTGAAGACACGAAAAACCAGTTTCTTGAAAAACAAACGCAAAGTGTCACGTATCCACCAGATATAAAGATATTTGTTATTCTTTTTTTTAACACATTTGAGCCTTCCGAGTTGTTACTGTATTTTCTTTTACATATACTTGTGCAGTGTCACCTTTGATCGAATTCGGCTTGCATTACGGCCCGACGACTGATTGATTTCGCTTACCTAAGATCAAATCACAACGTTGGTAGGTTAGACTAGAAATCAAAGCAGTTACTTCGGTAACCAGACGTTGGAGGCGAGCTGGGAACGACGAAGCTGATACCGAATCTAACCAGATTCCCATCCGAATCAGCTAAGGGTTAGATCGTCACATTTGGTGTCGCGACCAATACCAAGTCACATTGGTCGTCACAGGATAGCACGGGGGCAGAGGCACAGGTTGACGTCACAGAATCACTGAGAGGGACTGGAAAGTAGTACTCAGTGTATAAGGCAATACTTCCATTACTGAATAACGCGCCATGAAGGAAATCATATGTAGCAGAAAATAAATATGGAGTAGGTAGGTGATGGCTGTTAAAATTTACAAGTAAAATGTGGTTTACTCATCCGAGGAGTGGTATTGCTGATAATGGGTTTCCTTGTGAAATTGCACTCTCTGAATATGTCCAGATCCTTGTTAAGTCCCTCTATGTGGGAATTTTCTTTTACCATATACCTCAACTTCGATCTGCGTCTATCCTTCCGGATACTGAGCCAAGACGCTAAAAGAACGCACCCGACATCATCGATGCTATGATCAGGTTGGTTGAAATGTACAAAGATCTGAAAGTGGTTGTTGTTGTCCCTGATACTTTTCTTGTTGTTATTGAACCGTAAACGGAACTCTTTTTCGTTTTCTCCCACATCATTTCCTTTCTCGCATTTGTGACTGAAAAGTAAATATAGAGATTGAAACTGTCACAGCTTAGAGCCAACGGTTTGAATACCACGTGAATACCAGTGGGGTGTAAATGTTGTGAGTGATGATGTGCTTGCATACCAGGCACTGCGGTTTTTTGGAGACACTCCCTGTGATGTGAGAGGTGACGTGATGCAGATGTTTGGTGATGTTAAAGTCTGAAGAGATTGCCGACTGTCGCTTCGCATGTAGGGGGTAATCGCTAAATAATTAAATACATTTAGAGTTAAAATGTTGGTGGACAGCTTACTCAACCGAGGAGTAGTGTCGCTGATAATAGATTTCCTTGTGGAAATTGATCTCTGAGTAAACCCAAATCTCTGTTTAGTCCCTCTATTTGGGAATTTACTTTTAGGATATACTTCAACTCTGATCTTCTATCCTCCCGGCTACCGAACCAAGACGCTAAAAGCACGCATCCGACATCGCCGATGCTATGACAAGGTTGGTTGAAGCGTGCAAAGACCTGAAATTGTTGTTGTTGTCCCTGATGCTTTTCTTGTGGTTATTGAAATCTAAACGGAATCCTGTTCCGGTTTCTCCCACATAATTTCCATTCTCGCATTTGGAACTGAAAAGTAAATAGACGAGATTGGAACTGTCACAGCTGAGAGCCGGCGGTTTGAATACCGCGTCAGTAGCGGGTGGTTGTAAATTGATATATATATATATATATATATATATATATAGCATCACTTGCTGATTATTAGGGATAATTCCAAGGAGGAAATAAATCTAAATAGAGCTCATTGTAAGAACGGAGCAATATAATAATGAATACAGAATCCTTAAAAATCTGTTCAGTCAGGTGATAACTTATTTCGTGGACTAAGACGTCAATCTCTTCAGACAAATTTTCAAAAATAAATTGAGTGGTTTATTCAGACACAAGGAAAAGAAAAAAAGAAAAAAAAGGAGGGAGAAAGAAAAGAGAAACAGGAAAAAGTTTTATTAAAAGGGGAAAGAAAGAAACGGGGGGGAGACAGATTTTAATATAAGCCTTTAAAAACTGAACGAATGAATTTTTAAGGATTCTGTATTCATAATGTGTGTGTGTGTGTGTGTGTGTGTGTGTGTGTGTGTGTGTGTGTGTGAGAGAGAGAAAGAAAGAAAGGGTTGAATAAAGACAAATAAAATGAGCAGGGTTCTGTTAAAGTTTGTAAACTTGTTGCAAGGCAATTTTTCTAATTTTTCATTTATTTATTTATCAATTATTTTATTTGCGTAGCCAGAACCAGATATTAATTTCGTGTTATTATCAGAGTTTTTGGAATTCAGTAATGTTTATTCATGCTCCGATTCACTTTGAAGACCATTATAAAAAATTTAGAAAAAGTCGAAACATTCACCTGATACCTCCACAACTGGAAGTCCGCCAAACATAATGACCAAAAGAATCTTGAAAAAAGATGCTACTTCAAATGGCGGTTTTTATATATTTAAACGAATGACGCTGGTCAGGTATTGTAAACATCCAATAAAACGAGAAAAGAGTAACCTCCCCTTCGATACTGGGCATGTCGCTTCAAATACAACATCAACAAAAGCTTCTCTTCTTTTCTGAACGCCATGTTTGGTTGAAATCACATTATTTTGAACGGATTACGAACTATTTCGACCTGATGATTCCTTTTGATTCATCTTTTCAATTTTCCTCTTGCATTTCCGATCATGAATTTTGTTTTTCATTCTAAAATATCTCAAACATATTTTAAGAACATTCTATTTGGCGAAATAAATTTTGTACGCCAAAAGAGAATATTCATGGACGTCATTCATAACATGTTTGGATTACATTTGAGTTTATATTTTTTGTTTGTGATTCCTTATTCTCATTAGTATTTATTTCATTAAAAATCCTATTTTGAATGTAAATTTGGGTTTAAAATCCTGTCAATTTTCTCACAATTCTATTTGCAGGATCATGAGAAAAAACTTTTACCACAGAAAAATCTACCAACATCCATTTTCCAGAAAATGCCCTGCTTAAATCGCTTAAACAAAAAATAATTCGTGTTTGGTTATTAACTAATAATAAAAGAAACTGAAATATATGCACTAAAATAAATTTATTATAATTCGTCAGATTTCTTGAGTTCATACAGATGGAAAATATATGTTATATAAACTTACGCAACGCATATATTCTTAATTTAGCGAAAAGGAAATACATTTAAGTTGGTGCATTATTTTAAATTTATTTCAAAGTTAAACCTTGCGAATTCGTTTACAGTTTAAATTCTACTATAAAATTATAATTGTTCTTAGATTTTGATTAAGAGAAACATCCATTGTTATAAAAAAATAAATTATTTCTTTAAATTATTAGAGAAAGAATTAATTTTCTAATGAATGTGCCACAAGCCTCAAAGAAATGCGCACGGTGACTACTGAACTATTTTATGCATTATTACCTGGCCGTCTACTAGGGCGGCCCTCAGGCACATTTGTATTTATTCAACGCCCACAGAGCCAACCTGTGGTTCACACTGCAACGATGCTGAGCAGACCTAAGTTACAGTTTCTAGAAGAGAGCGCGTTATCTGGCGTGATCAACACTCTGAACAAACGTAGCACCCTAGCACAAAAATCGACCGCCCTCCACAGGTTTTTTCTACCCAATCTGGGATCGTCTACTTGTGAGATTCGAACCTGGGTCTCATATACAGAAAGCGGATGTTCTAGCCTCTCGAGTATATATATATATATATATATAAGATTTATTTATTAAAGACATTTTTATGTTTAACGTTGTTATTTATAGATGCAAGTATAGGATGCAGGTTCGAATCCTGTCAAAGAACGAATATTTTCTATGAAAATTTTTCGGACATTCAGGCCGGTAAATGTTATTTAATACTGTTTATTATAAACAGAGCATTTGCTTAAATACTTGTATCTATAAATAACAATGTTGAACATAAAAATGTCTTTAATAAATAAATTGTCGGACCTTGTCCATTTCTTAATATATATAAGATTATAATTAGCCACTTGTATCTGCGGTTACCCCTCTACTAGTGCGGTTAGCTAATCACTATTGCAGGCGCATTTTGTGTTCGTTCAACAGAGCCATCCAGTGGTTTATACTGCGACTATGCGGGTTATCTAGAATGATCAACAATCTGAACAATACAAGCCCACTCAAACCCTCGGTCACGATGACTTGTGACTTCGTGCTAGGACGGCTATCTACGACCCCAAGTGCTCCGACTACCCAATTTCACTCACATGGCGTGGGTCAACCCCTGGTATGGTTTTCAGGCGCTTTCCAAATTTGCCCTTTCCAGACCGATAACTGATAAATCCTAACAAATCGACAATAGTGAGATTCGAACCGGGGTCTCATGGTCAGAAAAGCGAACGTTCTAACCACTCTGTTACGCGCCGACATTTTATGCATTAGACCTTCCTCTACCGTACAATCCAGCACATGCATCATTCATATCAATATGACAATGATGAAATTCTTAAAGTTCATTTATTCAGTGGATAATATATATATATATATATATATATATATATATATATATATATATATATATATATATATATATATATATATATATATATATATATTTATAATATATTTATGTAAAATATGTTAGCTCCATCTGTGATATTTAGCGTTTTCTAATAAATGCCGTGCATATAATATATAAATAATTATATATATATATATATATATATATATATATATATATATATATATATATATATATTTTCAGACATTTTTTTCGAGTTCATTCTAACTAAAAACTTATGAATTAATTAAAATTAAATTGCAATAAATAGGCAACGCAACAATATAAACTTCGCAGTAGTTGAGCGTTTCGAAATATATGCTTTTTTTTAATTATTTAATTGAAATTATCACAATGATAATATTACTATATACGTGTACTAACGGAGATACCCGACGTTGCTCGGATGATCTCTGAATAAGAATTTATTATTGACAATTTATTCAGATTTTTCAGCCATCTTATGGAAAATATCTTTTTTTATTCAATCTTTAAGAAATAAACCTCATTTTATTTCTTTATGTTACAAAATAACTAAATTTAGGAAACTACCACACTACCAATACCACCTTCGGAGGGGGGTGCCTAGGGGCACAGCATCCCCATATTTTGATTCAAAAACGCTGTATATTCTTCCATTTAATAATAATATAAAAATCTGTAAATGTTATTTTTAAACAAATCAAACTTAGATAAAAAGTTCATTAATTTTTTTCAAATTAATATTAATAAAAAAGTAGATAATCTTAAATAAAAATCTATTTAAATACTTACTTTAATTAACTTTTAAGCAAAAACTATAGCGTACCTTCTTCGAAAAATAATTATTTACGATTTATTTTGGACGGGAATTAAGATTTTTTAACGTAAAAGAAGTTTTACTTTCAAACATTATATTAGCAAGCATTTCTATATCTGTCTATATTTCTGAGGTAAGGTATTATGTACATTATTTACATTATTCGGACTATTGTCCTCATATTTATTACAAGCTCGACATTCCAACCACCTGAAGAAGCTGCTTCAGACCGGAGCGTACAACGGCTGAAACGTTGTAATAAATATGGCTACAAAGGTGAGGACAATAGTCCGAATAATGTAAATAATGTCATCATTTCTCTGTAAATGAATTTAATTAATATTTTGAAAGAGAGTAAAAGCAAGCAAGATACAATGAGAATTTAGTTTTAAAAAGATAATTGTTTACATTTCATGTTATATTTGTATTTGAAAAGAAAAGAAAAACTTTAGTTAAATAAAAAGATAGGAGAGGCAGACATGACATGCCAACATTAGTCGTACTGAATATATGTTTTAAAAATTATCTATATACTCTTTAAATTAATTTTCGATAAAAAGAAGGCTCGCTATAGTTTTCTGCTTTAATGAAACTTAATTGAATATTATTTAACTTTTTATGTTAGTTACAAGCCCAAAAACCAATGAAGCCTTTTTTTTAAAGATTGAATAAAAAATATTTTCCGTAAGATGGCCGAAAAATATTAATATATCAATAATACACACACACACGCAATCAACACTACTGGTGTATTATCAAGTGATTATGTTGATTGCAAAATAAAGGGAAAACTCTTTATTTTTCATTCAAGACCATCACTTAATAAACACCATCAATGTTGAAACAAAATTGCAATTCCTGTAGTGATGTCACAACAAGCATATGTTATAATTTTGAATACATAATATATATATATATATATATATATATATATATATATATATATATATAATTTTACTAGACCTTTCTCTGTTAATGATAATGTCAAACAAATGTAGAATTATTTGAACTGTTTTTCTAATCAGCCATTATTTAAATCAATCTGATTAGCTGTAAACCGTTTTATCAGTTTCTATGGTTGTATTCTGAAAAGATGACCCCTTTTTTACGATACATTTAATATTAGTTAATACAAAATTTAAAAAAAAAAGCATGAGTTTCACGCTATCAAAGAGTTGAGCAGTTTGTTATGTTTCCATTGCATCTAAATTCAGGATGTAGAAACGCACCGCAACAGAATCATTGAAATTTTCTCTGCAGGATTCAAAAATGATTTATTCCTCATTAGACCAAGAAATTTTTAGCACTGCGATATGCGTATGAATTTTCACTTATTCTTATTTTCTAAAATTATTTCCTTTGGCGTACTCCACTTGCAGAAAATGGGGACAGACTGGATGATTTGTTTGACTCCAGCAAAATATCATGAGAACAAAATGAATTACGAAAAGGAAAAGGAAATATCATTGTGTCGAAATTCGAACACGTCGATATTATTGATATCTACAATTGGCAATAGGGAAACTAATCAAACATGATTGCTTTTAACCGATGGTGACAAAATCCACAAGGATTACGAGTGTATATATATATATATAATTATTTTTATAAAAAAATTTATAACATAAGTATGTTATAAAATCACTACAAAAATAGCCATTTTGTTTCAACACACTCTGTGTCTTATCAAGTGATGGTGTTGAAAAGAAAATAAATGGTTTTAAAAGTTTCAGATTAATTAACGATCCTACACTAGGGGGAAACATTGTTACAAAAGCTAGAATAACCAATCAAAAACGAAGTACAGAAAGATTCAAAAGCTTGACAACAAAATCCTGCTATTATAGCTATTTAGATCTTTAAATACGTGTAATATTAAAAATAATTTTTACTAACTAATAATTATAAATTTATATGATAAAATTTAATATTAAAATTAAAAACTGGCAATTTTTAAAAACCAAATTTAATCACTATTAAGTTTAAAAACTACAAAATTATTGAGAAAAGAAATGTAGTGGGAATCTTCTTAAGTGATACTTCGGATATATATATATATATATATATATATATATATATATATATATATATATATATATATATATACGGCAAATTCTCAGATTGATGAAAAGAATGAAATAGATGACTGATAATAAATAAATGTAATTTGAAATGAAGCATAAATCATATGTCAAATACAGAGTTTCAGGAGAGATTTTGTTGTTTGAAGAAATTTCTTTCGTACATTGCTTTTATTTTCTATAAATATGTTAGCTTATTCGCATGCATTATAAAAAATCATACTGAACAACCGAATTTAATCTTTAAAATTCAGGGTATAATCTTTTTAAAGTTTTAATCTATTGAAATGTATTTGTTATATGGAGTTATTCAATAAGATATAATTACATTATTTTATTATAAAATAATTACATTATTATATGATTTTATGTTATATAATATGAAATCTGTCTATATCGCTAAGATGAGGTATAATGATTACTTACATTATTTACATTATTCGTACTGTTATCTTCATTGCCATATTCACAACGTTTCGGCCGTTGCACGCCCTAGCCTTCTTCAGGTGATTGGAATTTCGAATCGAACCCTTTATTTTGCCCGCCGAAGTAGATTGTTCTAGTTCCAAGTGACATGCCTCTTTCGGATATCTCAGTTATTTCCCTTTAACTCAACTCTCCAAGTTGGGTTCACAAATGAAGTGTAACACCAGTTTTCAGTTCGCATTAAAAATTTCCAGAATACTTACATTTATGTGTAATTGTACATGTTTCATTCGAATCTGGCTGGATAAATTTAATAAAATCCACCGTTTTGGAGGTATCGATAGTGGAATTTGGGATTCAATCGCATCGTTGGCGGCAGCCATTACTCGCGTTGTTTGCATACATTCGCTGCGGAATGCTAAATGCGAAAGACTACGGAAACCTAACCTCAGAACTGATCTTTCTTGTCTAAATTTGTCTCAATTACTGCGCACGAGGGCTATTTACGTTGACACGCTATGTTTGCGTAATGATATCTACTCGGATAGATATTCTGCTGCGAATGTATACAAACAACGCCCGTAATGGTTGCCAGCAAGGCGAATGTATCCGAAATTTCACTGTGGATAACTCCAAAACCTTAGATTTTATCAAATTTATCAAACCAGATTGGAATGAAGCATGTACAATTTACACATAAATGTAAGTTTTCTGGAAATTTTTAATGCGAACTGAGTGCTGGTGTTACACTGCAATTTAACCAAAATTTCTAACCTTGCAATTTTGGGAAGAAATTACTAGCCTTACATTTCTGTGAAAAAAATTACTAGCCTCACGTTTTTGGTGAAAATTACTAGCCTTACATTTCTGTGAAAAAAATTACTAGCCTTACGTTTTTGGGGAAAATTACTAGCCTTACATTTCTGTGAAAAAAATTACTAGTCTTCCGTTTTTCGGGAAAATTACTAGCCTTACATTTCTGTGAAAAAATTACTAGCCTTACATTTTTGCGAAAAAATTACTAGCCTTACATTTTTGCGAAAAATTACTAGCCTTACATTTTGCGAAAAAATTATTCGCCTTACATTTTTGGGAAAAATTACTAGCCTTACATTTTTGCGAAAAAATATTCGCCTTACATTTTTTGGAAAAATATTACCTTATATTTTGGAGAAAATTACTAGCCTAACATTTCTTGGGTAAAAAAAATTACCAAAGCTCACAATAAAATAAAATTTCGGTATTAAATGACCCATAAGGAATTAATATACCGTTAAAGAAAGCAAACTAAACAAGGGAAAATGATATTTAAATAATATTTTATAAAAAATACGTCGAAATAATATTTAATTATTGAAAACTTAAAATTAATATTTGAATATTTGGCTTAGGCTTACATATTTTACATTACCTACATATTTTGTAAACCAATTTTAAAGCGTTGCACTACGAGACGTTTGTGACCGTCTGCCAAACACTCTTGCTGGAATAGATAAATGGCATCTTCGAATCTCCTGATATCGTTCCTCCTTTCTGTAGTTAGATATCTCAGAGGTCCGCATTCAATATAAAAGTCATAACTTATTTTAGAGAAAAATATCAGGATGTATTATTCCTTGCTAAAAATAGTGTAACAAACATATCTAGAAAGTTAGAGATTTTGCTACTCGGCGCAATTATTTTGCCGTAAAATTTTAATATTCTTGAATAGATATCAATCAGTGACAATAAGAACTCATTCCTACACAATATATATATATATATATATATATATATATATATATATATATATATATATATATATATATATATACTTTCACACCCCAGAAGTTATAAACGTTCATCAGAGCATAGCCGTAAAAGCCCCCATATTTCTTAGTGGTTTGTGAAAGTTCAAGTACATTTCTTGATTAGGTAATCTACTGACACATCAGATCAGGAAATGAGTAATAATTTGAAAAGAATTATGATACTAAAACTTACTGCGCATACTCAGTCTCATTACTCACCTGTTCAGTGAACTTTAAACCATTTAAGAAGACATTTATACGAAGTGATTTGTCATCAGCCAACATGGGATGAAGATACCGTTATGACATTATTAGGATGATGTAAACAGTTTCTGACATGTGTTCAGCCATGAAAAGCGAAAATTATCAGTATTGATAGGAAATTTCAGATAAGCGATATCAATGAACTTGCAATATCCAATAAGGCTTGACGCAGATTTTTTTTCGTTTCTCTTTATCTCAGTCACAACGATACACACGCAGAAAGACAGATACACGCATACGCACACACACACACACACACACACACACACACACATATATATATATATATATACATGAATGAAATAGACAAAGTCCGACAATTATTTTAAGACATTTTTATTTTTATACATTCTTTTTATAGATAGAAATGTTTAGAAAGAATGTATAAACATAAAACCTTCTTAAAATAATTGTCGGACTTTGTCCATTTCATAATATGTGACGTCATTTGTTTACATTTGGATACGCTTTGAGCAGATATGAATGTACGCAAGAGATTCCTGGAAGATTGTATTTTAAAAACAGTAAAATTGACCATGCTTATCGAACGATCCTCCATGGCTCACTCGGTTAAGGCACTTCAGGGTAAATGACGGTTCCGTATAGGGTACAGGTTCAATTCCTGTCGGTGGACGAATATTTTCTATGAAAATTTCTCGGACATTCAGGCCGGTAAATGTCATTAATACTGATTATTATAAAACAGAGCATTTACTTAAATGTATCTATAAAAAGAATGTATAAGCATAAAAATGTTTTGTATGTGTGCATTTTTTTTTTTTATATATATATATATATATATATATATATATATATATATATATATATATGTGTGCGCGCGCAAATAAATATATATAATATTATGTACATATTTTAGGGGTATGTCTTTGCTGTCTACTGTTGGAAAGGTTTTTTCAAGGATTATTTTAAATTGATTAGTCCACACAATTGTCAATGGAATACTACCAGAATCACAGTGTGTTTTCCGTGCAAGCCGCGGCACTGTGGATATGATTTTCAGTGCTCGGCAATTGCAAGAGAAGTGCAAAAAACAAAATCTCCCGTTGTACCAGTGTTTCATTGACTTATCAAAAGCATTTGACACCGTAAACAGATCAACTCTTCGGAAGATCTTATCAAAGCTGGGCTGCCCTGAGAAATTTGTGGGTCTGATTCGTTCTCTTCATGATGGAATGAAGGCTAGAGTTAGCTTTAACGGCACTCTATCTGAAGAGATACCTATAAACAATGGGGTCAAACAGGGTGACATTTCTTCACCCATGTTATTCATTATCTACTTCGCCATAGTCTTTCTCGTGGGCTTCTATGAAAACCCAAACGTTATTTACATCAGATATCGGACATCTGGCAGTGCATATAATGTCCGAAGACTGCTTTCTCAAACAAAAGTCTCTTCGTCATCTGTGAGGGAGCTGCTCTACGTGGATGACTGTGACATGGTTGCACATTCTGAAGATGAGCTGCAATGCTTTATGAACTATTTTGTATCTGTATATAACTCATTCGGTTTAAGGATCAACCAAAAAAAGACAGTCGTCATGTATGATCCAGCACCCGGATCACCCTATATGGAACCAACTATCTTCATTGAAGGAAATAAATTAGACGCAGTACATTCTTTTGTATATCTTGGCAGTACCCTCTCTGAAGGATGCAGCCTCAACAGAGAAATCTCTTTCCGCATTGAAAGGGCTTCTTGGTCTTTTTCAGCACTTAAAAAACGTGTGTGGTCCCAGTTACATACGAAAATCATTGCGTACAAAGTATGTGTTTTGACGGCCCTCCTGTATGCAAGCGAAACATGGACACTATAAACATCAACTAAAATTGAGGGCTTCCATCAACAGTGTCTGACACAGATACTTCATATCACATGGCAGTCCCATGTTAGAGAAAGCAGGGCTATCAAGCATTCAGTCGATGGTAATGAAAAATTGTCTCCGATGGATCGGTCACATTGCGCGTATGGATGACAGTCGGCTACCAAAACGGCTGTTCTATGGTGAAATGTGGGAAGGAAAGAGAAATGCATCAAAGCCGAAGAAGAGATTTAAGGACACAATAAAATCTTATCTGAAACAATCTGGACTATCTGTAGACCAATGGGAAAAATGACTTTGGATAGAAGTAAATGGCGGAAACTAATTCACGAAAGCATTGAGTCCTTTGAGAATAGCCGTATGCAGTACATTGCCTACAAACGTCTGATTCGTAAAGGCGAACAGGGTTCAGGACCGGGTCCACAAATTCACCACGTTAATTGTGACATATACGGAAAATTGTGCCGCCTTCAAAAGCCATTTGCGTAAAATCTAATGTGCACCCGAATAATGTCACTGTAAACAAAACTGATCGGGTATGCCAATTCTGTGGCAAAATTTGTCGCAGTTCGGCTGGCCTGAAGAGTCACCTGCGAATACATAGAATTTGAGGGCAGTGGGAAGGGTGTGAGGACATGAAAAAAAGGAGATAGTCACGCTCGAAACCGAGAGGACAGCCACGATATATATATATATATATATATATATATATATATATATATATATATATATATATGCATATATACACATGTTTGTTTGTGTGTGCGTTTTAATCATTTCTCCCCAAGTAAGGTAATAAAAGCTACTAGGTTGCAATGGGCTACTGATAATAAAGTAAATAGAGAAGAAAAATAAAAGAATCAGATTCAATGAGAAAGAAGATGACGATTGACATGTATTTAAATATTTGAAGATCGTGTTTGACAGGAAGTCTAGAAGCCAGATGAGAATTCTGTAAGCGAGATTTGGGTCAGAAGAAACTATTATGATAGATTATATTGTTACAACTAGATTTCAACAGTGAACTTATGAGACCAGGTTGCCAACCTACTACTGCCCTAAAATTCATTAAGTTGAGGTCCCCAAAAGGAAAGCGCATCAGAACAATTACCCTGGAAATATTTGTCTATATTTCTGAGATGTGGTATTGTAATTATTTACATTATTTACCTTGTTGTCCTCATCTTTAATTCCATGTTTACGCTCCGGACTTCTTCAGATGGATTTACAAACTGAGGTAGATTTTTCTAGTACACAGCTCTTCCGGATGTATCAGTTATCTCCCTTTAACTCAACTCTCCAAGTTTTCTTCACCACTGCCGTAATATTGAACTCAAAACTCATTGGATCCAACCAACGCTTTTATCCACTAGGCCATATGTCCTTGAGGTCAGTGTATAAATTTTTGGGAGTCATAAAGACTTATTGTCACGTATCATTATTTTTACCAGAGCTCATATTGCAATTTTTGTTGTTTTTATTGATTTTCTCTAACATTCTATATATTAGTGGTTCACATATTTTATTCATTTCTATGTTTGATAGGCTTTTGAGATATTTGTGGCCCAGCATATGTGCTGATTCCTTTAGTTTTCGTATTTTCTAATGATGTTCTCTGTCTATTACTTATAGAAGAACTAAATGAAACTGCATTACGGCGGTGGAAAATTAACTGAAGCCGAGATGCCAGGTCAATGTTATCGGTCAAGGACTGATGTTGCCAACTCTTCTTTTGGATTATGACAAGAAACTGCTTATAAAAGAGGGGCACCCATGCAAACGTGTCAGCAATATTCCATGACCGGTCGAATGATAGACGTATAAATGCATAAGAAATATTGACTAGCATGACATTGTGAACGGATTCTTCGCATTTGATTCAATATAATCACTCCACCTCGTGTCATTGGGAGGACAAAGAAGGCTCAGTGATTTGTTCTCCTGTCCTTGGGAAGCAAAATAGATTTTTAAGATGATTAATGAGGGCAATTTCGTTTTAGAGGTGTTAAAGTTAACAAGCCACTTCTTAAACTAATTATCAATAGATTTTAGGCCATATTCGATAAGATCTTCTAATTTGATTTTAGCAAATCTATCAGACTTAAGACAAGAGAAAATAGTTGTGTTATTTACATAGATAAGTAGATGCAACCGACGACAACAAGAAGGTCCTTGATGAAAATAAAGAAGGGATTGTGTCTAAAAATAAACCTCTAGTTGAGGCCCGCATTAATGCAAAAAGACCTAGAGGAGTGATCGTTCAAGTCTTGTCATTACTCTCTTTGATAAGAAAGATTGAATCAAAATAAAAAGAGCACAACTTGAAACACCATAACACTTCAACCTGTGAAAAAGATCAGCTAGGTAAACATCTATTAAACACCTTCTAAATGTCTATAGCAACAGACCGAACTTAGCTATTCTTGACAGATTATTTCAGAAATAACTGTCAACAAATCCGAAGTTGATATAGAGATGCGAAAGCCAATATTGTTCATTTGAAAGAAGACCCTGCAAGATATGAATCTTTTTTTCCAATTCGGAGCCTCTATTACTTTATCAAAGCGAGGTAGAAGAGTAATAGTTCGATAGTTTATTAGTTCAAATTTGAGTTTTCAACAGAATTCTTAAAACAGAAACTGCAGAAATGGATTTGTCATAATATTGAAAGCAAAAAGAACCAAATATTGTAGAGTTAAAAGATAACAGAATGCAGTTCAGGTACAACATAGATTTCACATTGTTTGTGGAGATGAGAACCTAAACGATGGACGGAATTATGTCCATATTTCATAATAAAGATTCACTTCTAAGTGAAAAAAACAAACAAGCAAAGATAGTCCAGATAATTCGAAAGTAGAATAGAGAAGCATGCTTCTTTACCGGCAGAAGATGGTAGCTCTAGAAATTGATTGAAGACAGGAGGGATTGATAACTTACAATTATTTAACCTATTTTTGCAGTGTCACTAGTAAGTCAAGAAATTCCTACTGGTTAGAGGCTCTGCTATGCTTAACTCTTTCACTAAACAACAACTTAACTTCTTTGAAAACACGTTGGCACTTACTATGAACGTCTGTATGAATGTTTTGTACTTATAAACTAAACGTCTCAGTAACCATAATTTACCAAACCTCATATTGCAATTTTTGTTGTTATTTTTGCTTTACTCTAAAACTCCGTATTACTAGTTCCGATGTTGTACTCATTTCTATGCTTAGCCGGCTTAGAAGATTTGTATGGCCTAGCATCAGTCGGGATAATCGAGCCAACACGAACGATCCTTTTTTTTTTAGCTTTATAGTATGTGCTACGCCAGGGCTATATACAGTTTTGAATTCAAAGTTACTTTCTCCTAGACCGGTTACAGAACCCAGTCTGTCTTGCTATTTTCATACATTCCGAAACGGTATTAGAACGTAATAAACGTAATGGATCCGATTGGAATTCGAACTCAGCTCTCCGATTCCTCATTCTGAGCCATTATCCATTACTTCACCATGGCCCACTACATACATACATACATGGTGGTTGCCAACTCGTGTCCTGGTACGTCAATTGTTACATATCTTTTAGGAGGAGATCTACTGATGTGCTGAGATAATGTGGCTCTTTAGCCAAGCAAGATACCTACATACTCTGGTACAAACAGGCAAATTAAGAGGTGTGTGGTACATTTTCATGCAATCTGAAATGTCGCATGGAACCGTTTCTGGACCTGCATATCTTACCGTAAATAACACATTTCAAATGCTGAACATCTTCCGTCGGTTTGCTCTCAAGTCACCAGGCACTGACAAACACTCTACCACAATCTGTACACGTCAGATCCAGCTGCCTGCAAGTTACTTCAAGAAATTCAATATATATATATATATATATATATATTTGTATATTTAGGCAGCAATCCTTTCTTTATGCATGTTTCATTAAAACGACAGACAAGGTACTACAGTTGAGCTTTTTATTTAATTTTTCTTGAAAGCTCTTGTCAGAACACAAGAAAAATTAAATAAAAAGCTCAACTGTAGTACCTTGTCTGTTGTTTTTAATGAAATATATATATATATATATATATATATATATATATATAGTGAATTGAAATTCAAATATATATATATATATTGAATTGAAATTCAATATATATATATATATATATATATATATATATTGAATTTCTTGATGTCACTTGCAGGCAGCTGGATCTGACGTGTATATATATATATATATATATATATATATATATATATATATATATATATGTCGAATCCATTACATTCACTTACGTGCTAATACCCTTCGGAAAGGTATGAATCCTCTTTCTCTCCCTCTAGCTATGGGTAAAATAGCAAGACAGACTGGGTTCTATAGCCTTGGATTGCAACTGGTCTAGGAGAAGGACAACTCTGAATTCAAAACCTGCGGAGAGTCATTTAGGAACCTTGTGGCACTCGGTGCACCAGGTCTCTGTATTCGTCACTTCAAAAAGTGTGGATGGTCCTGCACGAAGCCTTCACCACTATAATCAAATCTCATGTGCCGGTATCGGGCTGTTGCTTTCCTGAAAACTGCTCTGCTTGACCCTCATACGTCGAATCTCGACGGGGGAGTCGACTACTATATATAAATATATATATGCACATTAAGTAATTGCATTTCTGATCAATCAAAATTCGTAAATAATTACAACATGTTTGACACGCAGTCTCACTCTACACCTTTCTGACCATACCTCAATTAGATCTCATTTAAATAGTCATTGAGACCTACCGGACACTATTCGTAACATACTTGCTGACAACACTAATATAATATCATCATCTACATGCAAAAAAAAGCAAAAAAATAATGGAAGCCTTATTTATAAAAACAAAAAAAAAACAACACTTAATAATATTAACTTTGAACATGGATACAATATCTCGACCGTGTTTTGAAAAAAAGGAAAACATTTCATAAAATATACATACAACAAACTATTTCTTATTTAACAGTTAAAATATTTAATTCTTGAAAATGGCTACATGTATAGCCGAAAGCGCTGGGATAAAAAGAACATTCGGACAGTTTTTTTTATATAATTTATCATCCGAAAAGAAATCAATTATTAGATCCCATGAGAAATTGTATAATAAACTAAATAAAAGCACCTTGTCTGTCGCATTCAATGAAATGTTACATGAAAGAATGTTTGCTGCCTAATTACACAAATATATATACATACATACACATATACATAACAGTTAAATAATTCGCTCAACTCATACACAGATACATACATATATTTTAATGTCATATTCCTTCAGAACATAAGAGATGACTATCCACCTTTTCTTTGTTATTATCTGTGAATTGCTATAGAATTCACCGTTTCCATTCTGTTAGAATATCTGACATTCAGGGATGATGAACCCAATCTACCCTCTGCTAACACATAGATGAAGTGTAATGATAGATTCATGCTGTTTCGAAGGCTATCTGTGTGAAAGTGAGTGCAAACTTTATAAATTCTCGAACTCGTTTCACCGAGTCCATTCCCACGCCTGTAGCCGCTACACTCCCCGATCATCCCAATACATACACATGTACACAAAGGTTTAATCAGTTAAGAAGACTATGTAAAAAAAAATATAAAATATAGGCATTCTAGATTGATTATCAGTTTTGTTTGGAGAATAAATAAATTAACTAGCTATGAACAGTTTATACGTAAGTTATTTTTCGACCGTTATATACTCACACGTTTTACCAACAGAAACCCTCTGGGCTCAATAATAAACACAATTACTGAATCTACACTAATCACAAATTCTGGACGCTTAAAATCCATATTGAATCTCTCATTAGAAAAGAATATTCCCTGAAGAGATTCACGATAACTAATGAGCATGGTTTCTCCCTTGAGGCTTTCACATTGACAAACAATAACCGGAAATTCACAAATTGGTTACGTGGGGTTCCCTCGAGTAGCATTCTGAAATATCGAACCATGGAAGAGAATCCTGTTCCCCAATCTCAAAGATGAGAAAATGAAATAAAATAAAACGATACAGAATAAATAAAGCAATCGACCGAAATAACTCATTAGTTTCCAATGAATCCCAATCAGTATTTGAAAATTATTAAATTATTTTTTTCATTCATTCATCAGACGAAAACTTCCGTATTCGTGTGAATATTTCATATAGCTTCCGAATTCTCGACATCTGAAAAATTTCACTAGATTGTGGAAAGTATATTCTTGACACCATCTTCGCAAAAAAGAAAATAATAATAACAATACTATTGATATGCACAAGTATTCTTTCTGATTTTATATTTGCCAACATAAATCCTGCTCCATATTTCGCTTCAGATTTAAGATTGTTAGATTCTATTTTGGCTTACAAATATTTATAGGCTCCAAAAGGAAGCTAAATGTCCGAGGAGTGCATAGAATATTGACTAATATCCTGTTTGTTAGCGTTTTGATTTTCATCCTGGAACAATTTATGCTTTTTTTATAATCGTGTCCCTTCTTTCTTCCGAAATGTCACTGATAATAATTTTAATTTCATGCGTTAGGCTAATCTCGTATTTTTCATCTGATGACTCAATAACGAAGACATTCAAATGATTTTACTACCTGATATGCAGTCTCGGCTGCCCATCGAAAAAGGCGTGACTGCCCAAATTAATTTCCTGTTTGAGTTCTTTTTTTTTTTCCTTTTTATTAAATGCGAACTTTTATTCATTAGCTTCGCTTAATGTTGAAGATATTTGCAAAAGTGAAACCGGGAATTTATAGTTTTTGCGAGCAAATCTCTTGCTATTCGTCTTATTATTTTGCTAGGTACAATAATCACAGAATCTGGGGTAATGTTAAAGATGCTAAAAATAAAAAAAAATCACTCATGTTAGAGAAGAAAAAGGAATGGTTGAAATAAATAAAATAGGACGCCAGTGATTTTGAAAAAAAAAAAAAACAACCAAAACATAACAACTCCAAAGAAAAAAGCTATCGATCGACGCCAAATTCAACTAATAAAACGTGGAATCTAATAAAGTAATATCTTGCAATCACCGGACTCTTTTAAATCAGCCATCAATTCTTTACTGCGATGAATGTCACAACAAAAGAAAAACAAAGAATATTTAAAGCGAGCTACTATCAGTTTGATTGTCGATTGGATAACTTCAGTCTAGTTTAGGACCAGAAGTGTCAAGAGTCGACGGGAAACAGCACGGACAGGTTTCAAACGGGAAACCAAATCACTTCTGGCTAGGGGGGGAC
Source organism: Acanthosepion pharaonis (assembly GCA_903632075.3). Lineage (NCBI taxonomy): Eukaryota > Metazoa > Mollusca > Cephalopoda > Sepiida > Sepiidae > Acanthosepion > Acanthosepion pharaonis. Next base: position 2,077,442 of record CAHIKZ030003967.1, read on the forward strand.
GTTGATGGCTATGAAACGGTTTTTAAAGCCCCACTAAAAATGGCAGCTTTATCAGATGAGAAGAAATGATTAGAAAACTGGCTACTCTGAATTTAGTGCTTGATGTCTTGCTTCATTTTATGTAAATGCGCATTTACCATTATCTCAGTTATAAGTACAATATAATGGGGCGGAGAAAGTTAGATACATCAGATTTACGTAGTAAAACAATGCGTATTTATACACACACATACACATACATACACACATACACACATATATATATATATATATAGATATATATATATATATTTATATATATATATATATATATATATATATATATATATATATATATATATATATATCCCATAAGTTCTGTCCGAATTTTAACTTTTTATTACAATGAACGAATTTTAAAGAGTGTTTTAAAATGTCTAATGGAGCTGAACATTATTTTTATGTTTAGATGCATTTAAACTGATCAAATTTTATTTCAGAGAACAATAAAATTAAATTTTGTTTGATTAAAACCCTGCTAACATGGAAGTACCGAAGAATCATTTGGGGCACATAATGCTTTATGAGTTCAAGAAAGGAAACTCTGCAGCAGAAGCGGCTAGAAACATTCACTCAGTTTATGGAGAGGAATGTGTGAATGAAGGAACTTGCAGAAGATGGTTTGCAAAATTCAGAGGTGGAGATTTCACCCTTGAGTTTGTTGAAAACCTTCTTGAAGCAGCCCTTGAAGAAAATCCGACTTTACCAGTTGAGGATTTGGCAGTGGTTCTCAGTTAAAACCATACAAATGTTCATCTTCATCTTCAACAACTTGGAAAGTTCCTAAACTTGGGAAATGGGTGCCTCTTGAATTGTCTGAAAACAACCTCTAATCCCGAGTAGACATCTGCTCTTCTCTCCATTCTCGCCAACTTGTTTCACATTTTTTGGATAGACTTTTGACTGGCGACGTAAAATGAATCTTTTATCGAAATATTAAGCGTCATAGACAGTGGCTTGGTAAAGGGGACCCCAGCCACAGCCGAGAAGGTAACTTCATGGGCAAAATCTTCATCTTTCAATCTGGTGGGATCGCCAAGGAATAATCCACTTTGAATTCTTACCACCTAATGCAAAAGTCATGCTCAAATATACTGTCAGCAATTAGAGCGGTTGAACCAAGCTTTGAGGAAAAAAAGGCATGCTATAGTGAATCGAAAAGAGGTGATGTTTCATCAGGGCAATGAGCGACAAAACACAGCAAGAATTACGTCACAAAAGATCAAAGAACTTGGTTGGGAGAAAATTCCTCATCCAACTTATTCTCCCGATCTTGTTCCTTCAGACTAGCATTTGTTTCGTAGCTTACAGAATCATTTGGAAGCTTTTATAACACAGGAAGAGGTTAAAACCAAAGCCAAAAGAATTTTACAGTAATGGAATTACCAAGTATTTTAATAGATGGAAGGAAGTTATAGATAATCAGGGACAATACATTGTTGATTGAATCTGTAATTAAATGTAACATTTGGTCACTTGTTTTCTTTATTCAAAATTCGGACAGAACTTATGGGATGATCTGATATATATATATATATATATATATATATATATATATATATATATATATATATATATATATATATATATATATATATATATATATATATATATATATATATATATATATATATATATATATATATATATATATATATATATATATATATATATATATATATATATATATATATATATATATATATATATATATATATATATATATATATATATATATATATATATATATATATATATATATTAAAGACATATTTTATGTTTAACGTTGTTATTTTATAGATACAAGTATTTAAGCAAATGCTCTGTATGATAAACAGTATTAAATAACATTTACCGGCCTGAATGTCCGAGAAATTTTCATAGAAAACGAAAATTTTTCTATAAAATAACAACGTTATTTTAAACATAAAATATGTCTTTAATAAATAAAATTGTCGGACCTTGTCTATTTCTTAATATATATATATATATAAAGATATATATATATAAAGATATATATATATATATATATATATATATATATATATAAATATATATATATATATATATATATATATATATATATATATATATATATATATATATATATATATATATACATATATATATATATATATATATATATATATATATATATATATATATATATATATATATATATATATATATATATATATATATATATATATATATATATATATATATATATATATATAAAGATATATATATAGATATAGATAGATAGATCTATATCTATATATATAGAGAGAGAGATATATATAGAGGTATATATATATATATCTATATGTGTGTGTGTGCGCGCGCGCGTCTGCATGTGTGTAGGTACCTCCATCTTAATTTAAATTCAACACCAAAGTTCTTTCAATAATACTAAATACCACAACTAGATGTACTTATCTAAATATTTCTGGCACTTAAAAGAAACCAATAAAACACCAACATTAAAATGGAAATTAATAAGAAAACAAGAACATGTAGATCTTTAAATGACCCATGTCTTTTGTGCATATATGAAAAGTTAAATATTATTAAATTTCTAAAAAATAAAATATTATTAAATCAAAGAAATGAAATAGCGATTTTTGCTAAATTTTTAACCTTAAGTAATAGCTAATTTTTGAAAAAATAAAACTAACATATTTATATTTGATCATAAATAAAATAGTTTATGAATAAATAATTAGATTCAAATATATTAATTTTAACATTGCCATATGAACTCAATTAGTAAATAAATTGAATATAATATCTTAAGTCAGTAGGAATAATAATAAAAAATATTAAGAAAGAGACTAGATAAATATTGAAATGATCCTTTTGAAAAAAATCGTCATTGAAATTTATAAAAATAAAAATTAAATAAAAAATTAAATATAAAACTGCCAAAAGTATTGCTATGAATCCCAAACGATGAGTTTGAACACAGACACTGCCACAAATTTCTTCTTGAAAAAAGAAAGTTTGTATCAAGAAACGGATAACGAAGCCTCCACCTTGACTTGACCGACTTGATAGCTACAATACGTTAGATACATGATTTTTCTAAATAAGTTAAATCTTAACACTCTAAAAAAAAAAATGGAATTTTTCTTAACCCCAAGATTTCACAATATCAATTTTGTCTGGATTTATAAATTAAGCAAATCAATTTCTAAAAAGGTATTCTTAACATTGCTTTATAATGGAACGAATCTTTGTATTTTAAGTTTAATTTTTATGATTGAATTTGAATTGAAGTTTCAATTTTGAAACATAGTAAATCCGGTGTTGCGGTGTTGCGGTGTTGCGATGATTATACATATATATATATATATTAAGAAATAGCTATATTATTATGCTCTACGTTTGCAAATAAATGCTAATAACACTGAATTATATATCTCATCGTTCTTTCATATATATATATATATATATATATATATATATATATATATATATATATATATATATACACACTGCGTGCCAAATTATTATCTAGATATCTTTTTCTAATATTTCAAAAACTGTCCAATCAATTAACACAAAATTTTCACACAATGTCGGCAACACTGACCTGCGCAATCATGCAAATTAAACTACTGATCTGCGCAATGTAAACAAACTGGCGCCATATTTGTTATCAGCACGGTATTTCAGTGCCAAATTATTAGAAAGGTTTAGTAAAATTCCCAGAATTGAGCAAACAAATTTGTTTATTAATGTTGCACATGAATGTTTATGATCAAAAGAAGCTAATAAATAAGATAATCAAACAAATAATAACTGATACAAAAAGGACATAGTTTTAAACAAATTAATAGGCAATGTGCTTTCCCTGTTTTGAAATTACTTGAAGAAGTCGACGATCCATAGAATTTGTTAATTGAGATATGCTAAGAATTGCTTCCCACAACTCATCGTTGCTCCTGAATTGTCGTCCGTTGGCGTACAGTTTTCGCTTCATGATTCTCCAATGGTTTTCGATTGGGTTCAAATCCGGTGAATTTGTTGGCCACTTCATTTTTCTAGGCCCATCGAAGCCTAACTGTTTCAAACATTCAGTAGTCTTGTGAGTAGCATGTGACGGAGCATTATCTTGCATAAAAAACAATGGCCCTTCTGAAGACAACTCTTTGCCTTTTCATTCAAGATGCTCCTTCATGAAAGCTATCTATGAATCAGCAGTTATTTTGACGCCATCTGGCACTCTCCATGAGCCCACTAATGTTTTTCCAATAATACCACCCCAGATCATTATGCCTGCACCTCCTTGTTGTTGTCTCAAACGTTGATGGCGATTCTGTCCGTTCATTACTGTTGTGGTACGATCCACCTAATTTACATAGTGGAGTACCGAGCGATATAAATATGGGTTGGTACTGGAAGACGAGGATAGAAGGAAGAAGAGATCGAATCGAGAGACTCTGCCCGACTGCGATTAAGTCAACCCATTCTACAGGAACAGTCTTCCCAAGAATATACCAAAACTAACTGTAAATATTCTGTACCTTTTCCTTGTTTCAATACATTTTGTTTACGTACATTTTGTGTTGTATTATTATTATTCCATGCTTATCCAAGCTTCAACAATTACCCAGTCTTTGCATCATCTATCTGGCCCATCAAGTGTTGCTCGAGTTTCGTCTGTGAACAAAACTTTAGAGAATTCAATCTTCATATTGTCCTCGGCCCATTTCAATCGATTTCGAATGTGATTTCTCGTCAATGGAGGCTTCGATACAAGTTTGACTGTTGTTGCTATTTTCTTCAGATACCAACACCGAGTATTTTAGACACAGTAGGATCCTCAATGCGACTGAAAAGCTCTTGAATGGTAAGTCCAGGGTTCTTCGTGGCCTCTCATTTAAGTCTTGACATGAGACAACGTGAAATAACCCTCGGCTTGCCTTTATCTGTCCTTTTGCGTACTTGTGTAGGGACAGAGGTGAACATTTTCAGTGTTTGATGACACCTCCCTATCATTTTAGAAATTTCTAGGGTAGATTTACCTTTTGAGAGTTCTGAGGTGATAGTTTTCTTTTAGCATCACTTAAACTGCTTTTACGGACCATCTTTTCACTAAATTCTTACACCTTTCTAATAATTTGGCACGCGCAAATCACCGTGCTGATAAAAAAATATGGCGCCAGTTTGTTTACATCGCGCAGATCAGTGTGAAAATTTTAGTGATTGCGCACGTCAGTGCTGCCAATATTGTGTGAAAATTTTGCGTGAATTGATTGGACGGTTTTTGAAATATTAGAAAAAAGTTATCGCGATAATAATTTGGCACGCAGTGTATATATATATATATATATATATATATATATATATATATATATATATATATATATATACGTACTATTATAAAATTATGAAAACTAGACATTTACTTGTTGTCACAATTTTAATATAAAATACTTGATTTATATTCGGAGTCAGTAATTAGATAAAATAAAATAATAAAATAAATTTAAATGCTGTAACTTTCTTAATCGATTTTAGGCCGGTACAAATTTTGAATTTCCAATTAATTTGCCGTCTATAATTAACATTTCGTATGTACAGAATAAATAAGAAATCTGTTAAGAATTCAATCTGATCCGTGTGTCCACTAATCTTTGGAATCGCTTGAAATACCAGTCAATTGAATTTATAGAATATAATGCAAATAAACAGTTATATTACGAACAGACCTGGCTCGAAGAAAACTGTAGTATTATTGTTATCTGTTGAAATCAACCCTCCCCCTTTCACACACAAATTATTTAAGATCAGCCAGAGTACACAGTCATATTGATGAACCATCAGATTAGGTTTCAAAATGGTTTTCGATATCAGCACGTCGAATGGTGTACTTAGACATCTACGTAGCTCATTTATAATATTAAATTTCAGATTTTAAAATGGCTAAGAGTACAACTTTAACAAAATGGCTAAAGGTAAACTATTAACAGGGCGAGATTGATGAATTTCAAAGACGTGGTCTTTCGCAACGAGCCATTGCAAATGAAATTGACCGTAGCAGAACTGTTATTGCTAACATCATTAAAAATCCAGATGTGTATAATTCTAAAAACTCAGGAGGTAACCCCAATAAAATCTCACCATCACTAGACAGACGTATAAGGCAAGAAGTTAAGAGAGATTCAAGCCTAACATCAAATCAGATAAAAGGAAATACAGATGCTGAATGCATATCTCGAACAATTCGATGGCAGAAAGTTTAAGAACTTGAAAGTGCTGCAGAGGTTTCGCTTTCTTCTTCGCCATAAAAACTCCTGTTTACAATTTACTTCCGATTGTCAAACTTGGAATGGAAGAAAGTGTTGGTTTCAGACGAGAAAAAAATTCAATCTTGATGGCCCAGACGGTTTTCAGTGTTACTGGCATGCAAATGATGTCCCAAAAGAAATTTTCTTTACACGACACAGTGGAGGTGGATCAATTTTGGTCTGAGGTTCATTTTCGTACAATGGCACTCTTGAGTTATAGAAGGTTAAAGGTCGTCAAACCTGAGAGTTAGAGTGACATGTTAAGAAAAGGCATCGCTAATTACTGAAGACCCTCATCTATGTGGAGCAAACTGGATTTTACAGCAAGACAATGCTGCAATCTAAAACGCTCTCCAGATCGAAACTCAATCGAGCATGTTTGGGGATGAATGGCAAAGGATGTTTATAAACATGGATTGCAATTTGAAACTGTGGAGGATGTTCTTCGTGCTGCAGTTTATGCATCCTGGGTGAGCATGAAAGGATGAAAATCTTAAACATGATTTCTAGTAGTAGAGTGTGGTCCGAAAGTCTTGTCTCCCTACATAAAATAACTTTCTCTTTCAAATGGCTGGCACGAAAATGATGGTTTTCATACAGTCCTTCTTGATGCTTGACAGAGTCAATGAAATTGAATAAACTGAACCCAGAAAATGTACTTTGTATTAATGTATTACTTGTTGTTCTCAATACTTTTAGATATGGAGTGACAAGACTTTCGGACTATCCTGCACATATTTTAATTCTGTAGAATTTGATAGGAAATTTACTAAATATGGAATTAATTTCTGGAAAGTAACATTTTTATATTAAACACATTGGGTATTTAATAGTATATGTTGTTAATTCATATCTGTTGGACAAAACATATATATCTTAACTGACCTAGTGACTATACAAGTAAACATTAAAAAATTAGATTCGTCATATGTTGTATTTCAGAAATAAATATTTATATATAAATTGAGGAAAAAGCTTGGAAGTTTAATTAATTGTTTCATTATGTTAGAGTGATGATAAATCTAATTTACATATGGATAACAAATCGTAGAATTACCGACGTGTTCAAATTAATTTTCATTGTAACTTGAGCCGCAAAATATTCTGTAAAATGGCGCAAAATTCTGGGAGGATGACATCATGAATCTAACTCTAAGATGGCGGAAGTTAATGGAACAAAATCGCGTCAAATAAATCTATTTAAAAATATCTGACTATTATTATGTCTTTCACTTAAAACATTAACTTTTGTTCCAAATATCACTACAAAATTAGTTGCATGAGAATGTTCATCATTTAAGTATAAATTATCCATATTGTAGTGATGTATCGGTATCGTTTAAAATCGTTTACATTGCGTTTCAGAAAACTGTTAAAGCTGAGAACAATTCCGGTATATGTGTTTCACTATTTTATGATTCATTTTATTTGCCTTCGATTCATTTCCAACGTCCTCGACAACGGAATATTAAATCAAACTCGCACACCCATAAATTTATGCATATATTCATAACTAGATAGTTAGACCGGTAGCTATAAACAGGAAATACATAGATAGATAGATAGATAGATAGATAATATAAGTGCTAATATAAAACTGAATATTTTACATATTCATTTTCCCCTTAAGGTTTCAACAAAAAATATTTTTCCTGTAAATACTAAAAACAAGCTTTACAATAAAAAACTTTTATATAAGAGAAATAGCAAAAGAATTGAAGGAACTAAACATATATTCTTCCGAAATCGAAGATTAATTAAGAAAAATATTTACACTGTTATAATGTCCCCTCGATTTTTATTTTTCTTAATGTTATTAGAAATTATAATTAGGTAGATAATATCTCAGAATGTAAAAAAAAGTCTTGTTCAGGGTGAACTAAATGCAATTTTTTAAAAAATGAAGGCAAGCCATGTATTATTAGTGAATATTTCTGGCGCCAAGCAACGAAATCATTGAAAGCCCAGAATCAATACCCGTGCTTAGAAATCTTAACATTGGTCCAAATTTTACAAACGTCTCCTGAATGACAAATAAACGTTCTTCTAATGATATATGTGTTCACTGTGTATTGATATAGAACTTATCTAAATGTTTTCAGCGGAGACCCAGTGCAAATGTCTTTTAAATATTGCATCAGTCTCAAAGTATTCGTTATGGCTGCAATGATACTTTTATATGGCTCACTTCGATTTCAGTTCAGATTTCCAATTTTCCGAACATTTGAAAGGTTATCTAGACTGTTAAGAGTCCAAAATGAACGAGAGGACATCTTCGCGCCCTGACTCGATGCACATACCCGCCGGCAAACGCCGTGGCAGGGGTGCGTGTCCATTCCAATCTGTCGTCTTCCACGCCCCTGTTCCTGTTCTAGAATGTTTAGATATTTTCATTTCTTTTACCCTTTTTATTTTCATCTTTTATTTTTACTCTCTTATCTGCTGCTGGTGGGCTGCTTACATCAAGTAGATGAGAAATGTTTTTTCACAAGATTGTTTTTCATTGTCTGTTCTGGTTTCAGTGAAGTGCTTGAATCACAAAATACACGATAAAGTTATGTTTTCATTTATAATACAGCCTCTAGATTTATACCTGTATAGGTTTCGATTTCATTTAATTTATACAGTTCCTAGCGGCATATTTTACATAGTTTTTCATGTATTTTAGAGTTACCTCTTCTACTTCAACCTTTCCAATTAATGAGTTATATGATTACTAGTTTCAGAGATCTTCACATTATTTATGCTTATTGTTCTCTCTCCTCTAGTCTTGTTCTTATATTTTGTTCATAGTGAATTGTTATGAGAAACTATTAATACGTATTTCTTTTTCTTTTCTTTAGATTTTCATCTTCACAATTTGATTGTAATACACTTTGTTTGTAATTTGAAATGTATGCACCGTAAACATTCCATTTCTTGTTTGTCGTTTTGGGGATTATTCGACAAACGTTTTGTCATCCCTAGAGTTCTTCTATTTTGGGACTAGAATCTTTAATTAGTCTATTTCTGCAGTGAATAAATCCCTTGCTAATATAGTCGATGTAGTCCGCAAGGTTTGATGTGTTTTTCCTTTTACTCCTCTTCATCCTCTTTCTTCTTTTTCTTCCTCCTCTTCCTCCCTTCTTCCTCCCCTTCTTCTTCTTCTTCTTCTTCTTCTTCTTCTTATTATTATTATTATACTAACTTCTCTTCTGAACGGCTCGTTACTCAAACCAAGTTTGAGGCAATGTAGTATGTATACTTAGTCTATTTGCTCTAATTTTTTAAGTAAACATACACAGTCTTTTTATTTTCTTTATACTCTGAGTAAATATCCAGTTCAGTTTTTAGTTTCTTGTAAAGAAAGATTGCTAGAAATCTTGTTAATGTTCTTGTCTGTACATTTTTGGATCCTGATCCAACTCTTTTAGTCTTGTTAATTCCATGGCCCTTGTATTTACTTATTTTGTTAAATACTTTAACATAAATATTTTGATCCGATAGTACTGCCATACCTATAATAATGATTTTGTTTTGATTTATAAAATTTAGTTACAATGCCGGGATTCTTAGCTTTGTATTTCTCTCAGGATAAGTAGTTAAGTTCTTAAATAGCAATGACCTCATGGTTTTCTATGACTGGTTTAGGGTGATGTTAATAAAACTTTTCATCGTTTGGTGTACATCAGTACTGACGTACCTGCAAGTTAATATACTGCCCAGTCTTATCATATCGGTCACTGTATTCTTGTGTCAACATTAGACAATCAGGCACTAAGTCATCAATACTCTCAACATTATTTTCATATAATTTACATATTGGATTTGCACCAATTTTATTGTTTGTCTAGTAATTCTTGGTGAAAATTTTAAGATCCTTTGAAGCCATTATAAACGCCCCCATCTCCTCTTTTCAACTTACACTTTTCTCAGACACGTGGAATTCATGTTTATTCACTACGCTACATATTACTTCTGCCATGATATTAGGCATGCATTTTTTATTATTTTTTCTTACTTTTTAACTTCAATTTTAAGACTTTAGTTGGATTTATTGGCTGAGTCTTATTATCTAATTCTTTCACAGTGAAGTTGAGTTTCATTAAGGAAATATTGTTTTCTTTGTAAAGTGATGTTTTTTTCTTTTCTTTTCTTGATGATAATTTTGGGATGATTTATCCTTGAGAAACATTCAAACAGTTGTTATCTATAAATAATTATAAAATCAACTTTTGTTTTGTAAGTCATCGTGTGTTAATTCCCTCTGCCTATTGCATTCCAATATATGTGTATTCATCTTGCTGATTTCGTTTTTGTATTGCTGTATCTAATATTGGATTTTGGCCTTTGCAAGCCTACCTTTGTTTAATATATCTTCGAAAATTTGAACCAATTATCCACTACCACGCTTAACCCCCTAAGTGTCTTAGAGGTCACGCTGAGTCATCATCATTTCTTACTATATAATTTCACACTAGCAGTAGAGCTCGGCGTTGCCTGGGAATATAACAGTAAGAGATAGATCAAGTATCGACCATCATAAAGACTGAAAAAAAAATTAACAAAGATTATTGTTTAAGGTTGACGGACACGCATGTCTTAATTAGTTGTTTTATTTTCTTTTTTTACGAATTGGTCAAACCGAAACTCAAACAAAAACATTGTTTTCAATCGTTATGAGTCTCTACCGATTGAATAGAATTTTATTATAAACAATTGTCTTGTAAATGGAATCCTTAAAGCATTCTGAATGTAAAAATAAAGAAAAAGTGTGCAAGACAATAAGAAACACTACCTGACAAAAAAAAGTGAAGGTTTGTTGAATTCGGTTGAAAAATGTAGGAAATCCGATCCCATATATAAACGAACACACACACACATACACACAACCTGAGTTATATAATAAGTATAACTCGATATCAGTTGTTCCACTTTCATTCTGGCGACAGTGATGCCTCTTAATCGTGTTTTCAAATTGATTTTGTGCAAAAACAATTGTGTTTTTCCAATTTTTGGCGCTGTCAGAACCACTGCTAGGTAATTTTACGTAGTCCTATGAAGGTTTGATGAAATCGGTTGAAAAATGTAGGAAATCCGATCCAATATATAAACGAACAGACACACACAAACTGGGTTTTATAATAAGTATGATTATCCAACTACAATAGGTCAATGTTATATTTTTCACATATATTATATTTATGGCATGAATTATGTTCGATAGAAAAAGGAATGCATCATAGACTAAACAGTAAGGGTGAAAGTAAGTCACCATATTATCATTATTATTATCATTATTATTATTATTATTGATATTATTAGGATTATTATTATTATTTCCTTTGATTTATGTTGTGTACACATTTCTTTTTGGGTTCTGCCCAGAGATTTAAGGCCAGAAATGGCATCATGACATTTTGCACTGAACAATTAAAAAAAACAATCTCTCTCACACGTACACACACATATTTCAAATAAATAATTCTCTTCGTAAGGTGTGGACTGTACTCGTGAGAACAACTTTTGTATTTCTTTAAGGCACGGGCTTCAAGGAATCCATTCATGTGTCTACTGGAATCTTTTCCAACCAATTCGAATGTTTCAACTACAACAGGGATTGTTGATGTTCTCCTGTGCCACATTTCAGAGATTTCGATATCAAGGTCCTTGTATTTTGATAGCTTTTTGAAGATCATCAAAAATGCATTGCAGTCTGCAGGGACTGTCCTATCAATAAGGAGGCAATTGTTTCGTTTGCAGTCTCTAATAACAATGTCTAGACGCTTAGCTTTATTTGTTCTGTCTGTGTGTATTGTGTAGTCCCATAAAATTGTTACAGCTCCTATCTCCGTAACCAGGTCTATTATTATTATTGTCATTATTATTATTATTAATAGCACCACTACTAGTAGGTCTTCTATTTTTATTATCATTTTATTTCACATTTGAATGTTAGTCGATATTACATTATTGGTTTTCTCCAATAAGACATACTACTTCACACAAGGATCACCTTGCCCGGAATATTTCAAGTGCCAAGTAACGCAAACTTCTGAATCTATGGGATAGTCGGCATTATTTAAATTTTTCAATATAGCACTTTGCGTTCCGTTGTACTCTGATAAGAATAACTGGGAAAATATTTACCTAAACGTTCAACGATTTAGCAACTTCCGTCCGTAGGTCGTTTTATTTCTTGAGCTTGTAAATTTCGCATCTTTTGTTTCTTTGTTAGAGATGATAATAGAATTGGTTGGTGGCTTCAAATGGCCCATCTGTTTGGATATTAAAATCATATAAGATCTTGAATTGGTCGTTCTCGACCATCATCACTGACTTTTGGTAGTATCGAGTTCAATTCCATACTTCCTAGATATGCACCAGTGCATATGAGGGTCCGGTTTACCATAGTGCTGAAGATGTTATTAACATTTTCACTACATTGACTCAGAACCTGCTCTTGTTTGAATACACTTCATGTAGGTATTCATCAGTGCAGAATAATATATTCGGCAGCTACCAATAGAACTTCTGTATTGTGTTCCAATCGTCTTTTGTCAACCATTCCTATGAATTATTTGTCTTAATAGCCCTGGTGTTCCTCTTAATCTGTTAAGTGGCATTTTTAGCCTCACGTTATGTTGTAGCATACCTACGGACGATAATGGGTATGTCCCCATTCACATAAATACAGTAGTAAATACTGTATCTTGGTCTGCAGTTGGAGATTCGTCTCCAGCTGTGCTGGTCAAACTTTCTGCCTCCGGACAGAGAGGATTCCCAGACGAGGCTATGTTGAAGGGCTAATTCGGCCTTGTGCCACATCTGACGGCGTAGGGCCGTTGGTAGATATCCTACAGTTGGAGATTCGTCTCCACCTGTGCTGGTCAAACTCTCTTTCTCTTGTTGAGGACATGTTAAAGGGGAGAGTTTCGACTTGCGAAGCAGCTACACGACTCCGTCTACTACACGGGGTCTACGGGGAATTTTTGGCCGAGTCTACGGGCACGGAAACCTCATATTAAATTCGGCCTTGTCCCACATCTGACCAATAAGGCCGGTTTGTAGATATCCTGCAGTTGGAAATTCATTGTGAAATTCACTTGACTCACTTCTAGAAGTTGACTACTAATTCTACGCGCCGCTGGCGAATCTTATATCTGTTGTTCTTGTTCTAAATATTATCGTTCATTAGCAACCATCGTGTGATTATTCTATTCAGTAACCTTCCCTAGGTTACGACATACGTTAAGTAACCTATTCTTGTATTCCTTTTTATAATGGTGTTGAGTGAAATTTGAAATCCCCTCCAAGACTTAAATTTTTCGGCCGGTCGGTGATAGTCATATCACAACACATGCACGGAGCTTAGACTTCTATCAATTTCTTAAGCACATGAGCTGTCCCAAGTAACGTTGTCACGTACGCACTCCTAAATGGCGCAAAGTTATTATTTTTATTATTATTATTATTATTTCCTTTGATTTCTGGCGTGTACATATTTCTTTCCGGGTCCCGCCAAGAGATCTAAGGTTAGAAATGGCATCATGACATTTTCCACTGACAAAAAACAAAAAAAAAAAAAACCTATTTTACATAAATAAAGCCCTTCGTAAAGTGTGGGCTGTACTTGTGAGAACAATTTTTTGTATTTCTTTGAGGCATGGGCTTCAAAGGATCCCTTCAATTCTTCTACTGCAATCTTTTCCAACCTTAGGCTCCAACTACAACATACATTGTTGATGTCGCCATGTGTCACATTTTTGAGATTTCGATTTCAAGGTCCTTGTATTTTGACAGCTTTTTTTTTCTTCAATCTTTTTTCTACATGCAGGGATTGCCATATCAATAAGAAGCCACTTTTTTCTTTTATTATTATTATTATTATTATTATTATTATTATTATGTTATGCATTTACAGTTTCTCACTGGATGTCTGGAAATTCTTTGTAATGACTCAGTAACAAGTTTCTTCAAATCACTAACGCATTTCTTAGTAACCTGACAAACATGAGAATTCCTCAACAATCTCAACTATTCTTCAATTCAGTATTTATCCAATGTTCCCTCGAGTGTCTTAATATTACTTAGTATAAATAACAAAACACATATCGTACAAGTTTTCATCTCTCATAAAATGTTTTATTATTTTACCAAAATTTCGCTCCCTATTATTTTTCAACCACTTGTACAACTATATATGCAAACTGATATAACGGCTTTATCGATCCTTCTATCTGGCAGTGTATGCTGTGCCATTTCCTCGCAGATGCAGAACAAGGCAACTGGAATGTGATTCTACACAAGAATGCTGGGAAAACGAATAAGAAAGTTATAAGTAAACTGGAAAACAAAAAGGGCACTTTTACTTATTTGAAATTTCCGAGAAATATAACGAGGAAAGAAGGCTTAAAGAATTTGACATCCACAAGGCACAGTGAGCGCAACAGGGACAAAAGGAAACATCGAAGGACGTACTTAAGGCATTTATGGCAGAATAGAGACTGTGAGAGTCAGTAAAGAAACAGACGTTGTGAAGCGCTAGAAAGGATAGGAAGCTGCAGAAAACCATGATAAGCCACACACTGAAGGGCATGACGTATAAAAAGGATGTGAAAACTGGTCTATTTTCGTGAATGTTGTTGTCAATGCAGATTCACCAAAGTATCTCTAGCGTCTTTTGTCTTCATTGTGTTTGCTATTTAAGCTTCTTTTTTCTTATCATGCCATATGTCTACATGGTTGAATACAATACAAGTCAGATACAGAGTTCCAAATGGACTAATAGATGTAGCCGGGGAGTTTTACTATTTAAATTTTTGATGACTAATAATTTTCAATTCAAGATTGAAAAATATTCTAGGGAATTCAACGATTAAAATATAACAATGGCACTTGCCCTATGGCATCGTTAAATATGTGTGCTGAATAACATTTTAAAATATTGCAGTAACAATTACAAGTATAAATGAAGGTAAATGTTTAAAATTAAAAAAATAAGAGGGTAGAAATAAAAAGATAAAGAAATTGACAATGATATCTATTTCATTGAACCATACGTTATAAAACATTTATTTCCTTCTCTTCTTATTATTAATAAATATGCTTTCGTTTTCTCAGTGAAACCAAACAGTGTCTCAGGGATTTTTTTCTCCCGTCTTTACTCGTAATTAAGACGGAATGGTCCATTATCTAAGCGAAGTAATGGCTTGGTGTAATGCATGTGTATTAAGAATGAAGAAGTAGAATTTTATTATGGCGTTAATTATTATTATTCTCTCAACAAAATTGAGATTTGTTTTATGTTACACATAACTGAACAAAATTTATTATTTAGTTCAACCGTACTGAGTTAGATTTCTGGATGCACCATAATTCAATTCTTCCAGAAAATTCACATTTCTAAATAAAGAACTACACCAGACGCTTTTTTCAGTTTTCTAACGTGTTTATTTCAGTTATAGATTTCTCTACACAATACGGTAATCCGAAGGCGAAATTTCTGGTGAATACAGTGAATATGTGTAAAATCCCCAGGCAAAATATATCAAGGAAATGTGGCTTACGTGAGAATAATCATTGGCTCTTAACTAATACTTGAAGCTTTTCTGAAATTTGACTTATAGCCGTTTAATCAATGGGTTGTATCTGTGCAAAGTAGATGTTTACAGATAGGTCTCCGTATTTAAACAACACTAACGTCTTTGTATGATGACCAGCTTATAAGGGATCGTTCATTTCCGTTGATAAACGATATATTTTATGCAAATTTTTGAAAAGTGTCTCGTTTGCATCGTCAATCGTTATTTTCTTTAAAAACCAAATATTTTTTGTCAAGCATAGAAAAGGAATGTCACATTCTTTTTTTTTCTTTTGTAGGGGTAACTGATTCGGAATTGGAAATGCAAGCGTGATAGAGAAGTTAGCGTCGCGACCATAGGATCCCAAGTTCGAATCTAATTGTAGTCACTTTTTGAAGGAGGTTTCCATCGGCCAGTGTGCCGGACCGTTGAGAAATAGTCAAAAAATACACAACCATTTTTCTCTATTAAATATGAAAATATTCGGGAGTTGTCCATAGATGGGCTAACACAGAATCTCAAATTAACATTTAATTTTTTATCCAGATGTTCTTTAGAGTTGATTGTCAAATTATATACAGATGAGCTCTCGATAAAAGCACCTATGCTGCAGCAATCTGACCACACGTGTGGATGTATAAGGCAAAAAAAAGAAAAAAAAAAAGAAAAAAAAATAGCACATAATGACTCGAATTCTTAAAAGAGAAGACAATAATTCACGTATGTTCTCAATTTGCCGGAGTCTGATTCAGAAGATTTTTTTATGCAGAAATCAAACATCAAAGATTTCGCGAGTATAGTCTGGTTATCATCTTTCGTTTCGTATAGTCCTGGTTATTCTCAGTTATTCAGTTGGAAAAAAAATATGAGAAGCGTTTTACAATATGTGATGTTTTTTGTAAGGCATTTCAAAACAGTTGTATAAGGGAATTATTATGATGTTTGAATTTACAGACAAAAGAAATAGGTCGAATTTCGATCTGCAAAAACAAAAAAAGTGACTTAGATTTGAAAAGACAGAAAACATAAGATTGTTCGTTTACAGCAATATGGAAGGAACAAATGAGCAAAACTTCACCACTGCAAAATCCAGTTTGTATCTAAAGTTAGTGATGTTATGTAATTTATGGTATTTCAGATAAGTACTCTTCGTAACTGGAGCGATTAAAGGCAGTAATCGATTAAGTGTTTCCGGGTGTCGTATTCTATCAGGACAAATCCAGACCTGACGTCCCACTTCAGAACCACAAAAAATGACACAGACTAGTTGGAATATTTTACTAGAGTCTTTGTATTTATCTGAACGAGTCCCTCTGCATTATAAATTATTTCGACTCCTAGAAAATTATCTTAATGAAAAGAACTTCAATTCTGTGAAAACTATATAGACCAAAACATTACGAAAAAAGAGGACAACTTCTGCGAGGATAAAAGCATGAAGCTGCCTCACAGATGAGGGAATTTTGTGCTGAAACATGATACATTTTCAAATTACTCAATGATTTTGCCGATGTGACCATCTTCTGTCTTTCTACTTTTATATTTTGGATAGGTGTCATTCCCTTGTTCAAATTTAAATTTATTTTAAATCAAATGGGGAAAAAAATTCAGTGCGGGGGGATTGTGCCTCCCGTTGACCCACTTTGGTCAAAATGAAATATACTTATCCAAGTACACTAGGATGCATTCCCTTGTTCAAATTTAAATGTAATATAAATCAAAGGGGAATTTTTTGTGGCGGGTGCCTCCCTCCG
The DNA here is from genome assembly GCA_903632075.3 of Acanthosepion pharaonis. Lineage (NCBI taxonomy): Eukaryota > Metazoa > Mollusca > Cephalopoda > Sepiida > Sepiidae > Acanthosepion > Acanthosepion pharaonis. The sequence goes on from CAHIKZ030003967.1 coordinate 2,095,094, forward strand.
CCCCGGAGAACCCCTTTTTAGCAAAATGAGACATACTTATCCAAGTACCCTGGGTAATGTAGTTTCAGAATATATATGGTTACTTGAGTCTATCTCCCAAACCCTAGGAGGAGTTCGATAACAAACAAACAGATAAACAAAAGCTACAACTTTTTATATATTTTTATATTATATATATATATATATATATATATATATATATATATATATAGATATATATATATATAGATAGATAGATAGATATATATAGATATATAGATAGATAGATATATATAGATAAGATAGATAGATAGATAGATAGATACCTAAACACTGATTTTGAAATTCATTTATAAATGGTAAGACCCAGTAATTGCTGATTTTGTCATTTTTATCTTCAAATGTCCGACCTAAGTTTTGAGTAATTTCACATCTAAAATATTCAGAGTTAATTTTCCTAAACTATCTTTTGCCGCATACTTACAACACTGTTCCCTAAAAATTGCACGAATTTCACTTTTTTCTATTTCCCTTGATTCTGTTTACCATTCTTAAAATAAAGCAAGCAGTATGCCCAAAACGCTGTTTAATATCTCCAATCTTTAATACTAGACACAAATGTGCGAAATTTAAGAAATATAATTAAATTAAATTTGGAATATTAATTGTCATAATAAGTGATCATTTTGTACGAAATTTGTTAACTTTAAATTCTCTTAATTCCAACTAAATTTAAAAAATTAAATTTTCGGCTAACTTATTCTAATTAATTTAATATTTTCTTTCATTTCATATTTTTCCTGGTGTTATATTTTTAACTGATCGAGTTTTCACCATAGAGTGGATTAATTGACAGCAAATCTCCCTAAATTCCCATAAACCAAGTTCATTTTAGTAATGTTTTCTTCTGCTATGATAAATGGAGAAAAATGGAAAATGCGTTTCTGGTCGTCTTTTTAAGCATTAATTAATCTCGATGAAAAGGAAGAAATGCAAAGCATGTAATTTAATAAGTGGATACATAATGTATGTTTAGAAAGAAGGAAAACGAATGATAGACACTGATGCAATATTAATCATCCTGTATTGTAGTGAATGCTGGACAATTCCCTCACCGATGATGAAAAGATTTGAGGCAAAAGACTGTTGATAATTACGTTGGCGAAGTACTTGAACAACAAGGAAGTTTTGAGGAAAATGGGAACAGAAAGGATATTTATACTAAGAATTAGAAAGAGATAGATCAAATTTCTGGAATAAATAACGAAGCAATAGGGCTTGGATAATCTAATATTCATAGGATATATTGACGGCAAAAGGGACAGCAAGTATTCTACGAAACGAGCGTGAGTATATGGATGGTAGAACAGGAATTGGAACGAATAGTAAGAAAACAAACATTATTTAGAGTTAAAAAATAGGACGTTGTGGACAACCCCAGAAGAGACAAATTACAGAAGAATAATTCATTATGGACGTGTACTAACAATTCCTCATTATGAGTATTTTTTTTTAAATACAGTAGCAGTAATATTATTAGTGATATGAATAATAGTAGTGTATGCTATTCGTATAAATTCTTAAATATTCATTGCTTAAATATTAATGAATCGAGTCATTTGGTTCAAACCGTATTTGTGAAAAACAAAAATGTTCCTTTTCATCTTACACATTTTATTTCGCTTTTCAACCGGATGTTATTTCCTTACAAAGCAGTGTTTTATCTCCTTTCATATATTTTCAGACGACATTAAAATCGTTCCAAATTCCGCAAATGCAAAAGGAATATTTGTCGATTGTATGGTTTTTCATTATACGGCTTTCAGATGAAAGGCCATTGCATAGATTATATTCTCTTTGATCTTTCTCAACATGAGAGATTTTAGAATAGATTCCTATGATGATGGAAATAATTTCAGATTGAAAAGGTATGAACTTTTTCGCCTTGACATGTTTTAGATGCTTGCAAAATTATAAGTTTGTGTAAAATTCAAGCACATTTTTTTTTTATCGGAAATGAATTTCTTCATATAAAATTGCATAACAATGAAATTCATATCAATAAACAAACAAATGAAAAGCTCCTTATAGCAAAGATAGTGTCAACGGAACTACATTATGTTTTGTTCATTTTGCTAAATCATTTCACCCTAAGAAACAACTAACGGGCAAAGGTGTAGTGAGTATAAGAGAAAAAGAGAAGAAAGCATTATTAATAAAAATAAAAGCACGGGTATTAAGACGACAGAAGCTAACGATTCATATTAAATTTAAATCTTTGAAGGTTAAAATTGACTGGAAAGCAAGAAAGCAGAATTGAGTTCCATAGCGAGAATAAACAGTATTGAATTTACGGTTCAATTTAGCGAACTCAATTTTAAAATAATGAGACATAACTGCCCTTCTAGTATTGCGTTTAAATTTATAAAGTTTATGTACCAAAGTGGAATTGATCCAAGGTGGTAGCATCTGTTAGAGTCCCAGTTATGGACAAATAGTTAACCCCCAAACTGGGAACAAACCGTGAAAAAATAAGTTTTATTAACAGAAATGCATTTTTGAATAAAAAAAATATATCAGAAATACATTATTACCAGCAATATATTTTGAAAGAAAAATGTTAGGAGAAATAAAAATTTTGTTTGCATTAAATAACCCATTGAGGTTCATATGCCGTAAACCAAAGTGGAATGATCACCAGAACAATTTTCAAGAAAATATTTAGAGAACATACACAGGGTAGCTACGTTACGGCGGTGAAGATGATGACTGATGCCAAGACGCCAGAGTTATGTGGAGAACAGTTGGTTCTATCTATCTATCTATCTATCTATCTATCTATCTATCTATCTATCTCAATTTGCTCTTACCAATCTCTCTATATGCTTACATATTAACTCAGATTGTTACGTATTGGTCTTTGCAAATATAAATGCACGGAAAAAGTTTTGTTTTCAGGTTGAGCAATTTCACCCCCCCACTGTAACGCGATTATTTTGCTTACACAATTTCATATATTGCGTCCTTAAAACTTCCGCATTATATACAGAATTTGAACTACACTTAGTAGGCGTGTGAGTGAATATACTGAAGCATATTTTATATGCGAGGTTAGTGTGTCCTGTAACAACTCAAAAACATTCGGCTGGGTCAGAAAGATATATAATCTTTTTGTCCGGTATTTTCACTGAGGTGGTCTAATGGTACTCGAGAATGTGATAAGATATCTTAATCATATGAGGGTTTTAGAACTGATGAGATTTCTTATTCAGGGGGATCTCTTAGAAATTTAACGCTCGGCGGAGCGGGGGAGGGGGGCGTGGTCACCAAATATTCGAAAATTGCTTTTTCATTGCAAATTATTCAATATATCATATCCAAGTATTTTGCAAAATATTAGAGCCGTTACCACAATATTTTAAGCTCAATTTATCATTACAATTTTGTTAGATAATTTAAGTTAAAATTTCGTGCAATCATTAAGGTTTTCTGTCAAAAGCATTTTATTTTTGGTTGTATATCAATTTAAAATATTCCTTTTTACAGGCATTATTATGATTAATCTAAATTTCAGATTTCATTATTGCACATGGAAAATACTGGAAGAAAGTGATCTAAAACGACAATGGAAAAGAGAAGTACCAAATCGTAAACGTGTATTTGTCAATTGTATGGTTTTCATTATACGGCTTTCAGATGAAAGGACATTGCATAGATTATATTCTAATGTTCTTTGATCTTTCTCAACACGAGAGAGTTTAGAATAGATTCCTCTGGTGATGGAAATAATGTCAGATTGAAAAGGTATGAACTTGTTCGAATTGACATATTTTAGATGTTTACACAATATTTTAAGCTCAATGTAGGGTTATAGTTTCATGCAGTGAGGTAACATAAATCGTAGATTTGTCTGTGGAATATCATTACAATTTTGTTACATAATTTTAGTGAAAAGAAGTAAATCTCTTGTCTGTTCCCTTAGGGAACTTAGCATTGCAGCCAAAGTATTGTAAAATGCTGCCAATAACAAAGGAGAAAATGAAAATAAAACCCTAACAAGAAATCGAATAGAGCATCAAAATTTATATCATTTTTATGTATTTGTTATGTAACTAAAACAATAATCGCCAACAATGTTTCCGTAAAACTTGATATTTCCCGTAATAAATACTTAATAAATATCACTATTGTTACCATTTTACTTAAGTGTAAGGTAGTTCTACATTCACAAATTCTTACGGGTAACTATGAAAAGAAATGTTGATCAAAACTGCCTAAAAGGTTTAAGCGCGTATTGCCACAAAATTATTAAATGTTGAATACGTCCCTCCTCCTCCGAACGCGTCACATATTCTGCCGTTTTCTTTAGTGGCCGATCAATCGTGGGTCGAAAGTCGAAAGGTTCGTAACACAATTCTCTCAGGCCATTTGTTTTCATAACGGAATTGCTACTCGTTCATACCGAAAATGATCGCTACTACTTTTCCCTATGTGTGCGCCAACGAACAGATAAGTGGCCATATATCTCCGTCGAATAAGGTTGATGCTTGATGCTTGATTTGTACCAATCACTAATAAACCGGCGCATAAGTTGAAAACAGCAATCTTTTTTTTTTATCAATAACGATCAACTATTTTCATTATCTTTCCCAAATTGTAAAACATGGCGCTTGTACCGCTTTGAATAACTTACAGAGGACATATCATTGAGCCAAATCGAGTATCACAGCGGGGAGTGATGATTGCTAAATCGTTCTTATGCCAAATCGAAGCGATTCCTCGAGTTCTATATATGATGCATTGGTTAAAATTCTTAAATTGTCGCATCATTTCTTTTCAAAGTCTAAACGATTAAATGTGACTCCATTTAATTTTGAGAAATTTCTGAAAGTGAAATAATTTGGGATTTTGTTTAAATTCTATGTTGTTGTTTTTTTTACTCGTTGTGTATATGTTACATGTATATCCTATCGAGTTTGTGTGAATGTATTTATCAATGTTTAAATTCCATATTTGTTTTGCTTAAAATGGTTATGGAGAGTTATGTGTATATTAGCGTTAGTGTTTACATATATATCAGTTTTTAAATTCTATGTTTGCTTTATTTCCATTGGTTGTGGTGACGTCATGTGTTTACTGCCATTATTCTTTATATCTGAATTAATTTTCAAATTCTGTTTGTTTTCTTTGCATTGGCTGTGGAGACGCCATGTTTATATTGGCGTTAGTGTTTACATATATATCAGTTTTTCAAGTTCTATGTCTGTTTTGTTTTCAGTGGTTGTGGAGACGTTATGTATATAATTCCCTTAGTGATTATATATGTATTAATTTTAGATTTCTATGTCTATTTTGTTTGCATTGGGTGTGGAGTTATCATTTATATATTGGTGTTAGTGATTATGGATGTATCACATTGTAAAATCCTCCTTGTTTTGTTTTCATTCATTTTGTAAACATTACACGCACACCTTATGATGTTGTTTATTTTTAATTTTTTAAATGCTAATATAATTTTCGTGTGCATTAAAATGATAATATTAATGTATTTTAATACTATGACAAATAAGAAAAATGCTTAATGTCAATGAGTAATGCTAAGTTACGTCATTTGTAGATATTACGAATTTGTAACGCAGTATTATGCTTTCATTTCAAACATATCTTATGAGGTCAAATAGCAAAACATGTTAAACTTCCGAATTTACTTTTTCTTTATTTAATCATTCAGTTAGGATTTAAATATTTCTCTTCCACTAATCCATATTTTCAATTCATTTATCTCTGAATTTTTAAAATACAGGTAAGTATACAGTCTAAAATCGAATCCGGGTTGTGCTAAAAATAATTCCTTCCTAAAATAGAAGTACATTAACAATCGAATATTGGGGAATATTGTGTTTAATAAACATGGTCGGATTATATAAAAATTTTAAGTCTCCTTCGTAATTAGGATTCAGTAGTTGGTAACATGTCCGTCTCGAATTGAGACTAATTTTCTTTATCCATACCCAGCATACCATGCCACTGCATTTGAAATATCGATCTGCATCATCATCATCGTCACCATCATCGTCATCATCATCTTCATCATCTCTTGTTTATTTTACTTCTAAGCCCTCTTCTGCAGATCAAGTGTTCTTACGTTGTAATCCTACTTCTCCAATTAAATTCGCCTTTTTTTTGCATTGAGGCCGCAAGCATAATTTTTTAAAACGCTTTCTGCGTGTATTTTTATTGTCATATTTGCATCCTGTCTCTATCAGTGTAGCCTACTCTATATTAATATAGAAGTGCTGATATTCTGACCGTTACACACTTATATGCACGCGATTTCGGACGCATGTTTTTCAATGTCTATGCGTAAGTTTGTCTTGTGAGTGAGTGAATGACGTACATAAGAACCCGCTCAGTTTGACTGAATTTGAAATAACGCATTGAATTAGTAAATTTCCCTTCCATCTCAGTCTAGACAACCACTACGAAATATCATTATATTTTTTTCATTTTATTTTTCTAACTCTTGTCGAAATGTTTTCGGTCAGTCATTGAATTAAAATATAAATGAATACACGTATATATACAGACATCGACACACACGCAAACATACACACAAAATTAGAACAAAATGAACGCCTGTATAGCAAGGGCTAATTTCCTTTTCTTTCTGGGAACAACCCATTGCTAACAGGAAAAGAATATAAATCGTAATTTGTGGCTGATTGAAGTCACTTTTATGAATCATTCTGTATTTATTCTGAATATATTTTCAAAAAAATATATTATTTTAAATGGATAACAAATTTAGATCCGAAGATTGATCGTTTTGTCGTAGCGAAAGCAACGGTACCAAATTACTATTTTATTAAAGTTTAGAGAATTTTAAGTAAAGAGATTTATAAATTAAAGTTTTAAAATTCTATGTTGGTGTTTAAACGCTAGAAAACTCTGTGGTGGTCTTAGAATTGCTTCTTATTGTGGACACCAACCATAGTACGACAGCTTCTAATCATAATGAAAGTAAAAATAAATCTATCATTACTACTCGGGTAAGATAATCTAATAGTTATCGATATATTTACAAGTATACTTAAAACACAAGAAGAGATGAAATTTATAATATAGTATATTGTATGGGATCAAACCATGGCAGTTGATCAAATGGCTATTTACATGAAACTGTAAACATTTAGATTATCCGGATCTGTGTTGTGTATACAGACAAGAATATGTCCTAGAGCACACTCTAGAGAATGAAACCTAACCTCGTCTTGGCATTTGAGATTCAGTCCTAATAGACTAGATTAATATGAGATAAACGGAAATATCTACAATATATCAAATATAACATTTCTCTTTTCCGGTAGACCACAACGAAGGTAATAAAGAAAGAGAAATAATTATGCTTATGACATATCGTGAAACATGAGGGTTAGGGTTAGGGTTAGGGTTAGGGTTAGGGTTAGGGTTAGGGTTAGGGTTAGGGTTGCAAAACCCGACAAGTCAATAAAGGAGCATTGAGAATGGCCCCAAAGTTTCTTGTTAAAAATGTGGAAAAACTAGAATTCAGATGATGAGTTGAAATCAGCCATTGTTGAAAACTGTTAGGATATTGTGGATGGTGCTTTGAAATTTGGGAGATACGATGTCAATTAATCTCCAGTATCAAAATAATCTAAGAAGAATACGAGGAACCAACAGAAACCGGAATCTCCATTATCGACGCTACAATTATGGCTACAAAACTGTCTACAGTGTGTTGTCTGTTTCCGTGATCAAACGGTGAATTTTCTGAATATTTTCTTTGAAAGAGGTCGGCATAATTGAAGAACCTGTTGTTTAATCCTGTTTCTCTTTGAGAATAAAATTAAACCATTTAAGAATGCCGATGCCAGAGTCTCTGTATCATTTCAGAAAGCTTTTATATTTACACATTTTTCAATTTATTCTATTTTACCGAATTGTCGGTGAAAATTGCTGCATTTGTTATTTGTACAATATTTGTATTTTCTTTATTAGAATATGGCATCTTGTCTTGGTTAGCGTCATTTGTCTCGGTTTAAGAGCTCTGTTTATTTTCTTTTTCCCATTTTTATAGGTCGGCTTCGATTTGCTTGTTTGATCAAAACGGATGGTTCGAGCAGTTGTCTTGGGAATAGGTATCCTTTTTTTTTCAGTAGGTATATTTGTTTTGATTCAAGTTTCTAAGCAGGTATATTTGTTTTGATTCAGTTTGGTCTAATCAGTTTTAATCTCTTCCAGGTCCTGCTTTCACTTACTTCATAAGAGTTTCTTATTTTCTTGATGCTTAAAAAGTTCGTTTTTGATATTTTATTTTTTGCTGCTAATTCTACTAGCTTCTAATACTTACTTCTATTTCATTATTATTATTATCATTATTTCAAGAAATCATTGTGCATATGATATTTTGTGTTCCTTCAGACAGCAAAAGAATCATATGCAAGACTGAATTACTTATATCCGAATTTAATATATATATAATCCTACCTAACGGTGCTTGTATGTATATGTACCGACACGAAATAGCAAAACATCAGTAATCACAGCAAAATGAACGGATAATTAAAATGAATAAGTTCCTAGATGAGACCAATCATAAACTGTTAGCAAAAGTCTATCAAATGTTATCCTAAATTTTTAATTCTCAACTTCCTCAGCTCATATACCACTGGCAAGATAATTATCGTCTGAATTTCAACATTATGTAGTTCCCATATTTTATGTGAGAAACTTATTTAGTGATTTTCCAAGCGTAGCTCAGGTGTGGCACAAGGCAGAAAGTATGGGGTACCCAGTGAGGGTTGAACTCGCTACTCATTCGTAATAGTTCCAGCGAAACAAGCTTGCTAACCATTACACCACCTCGAGGTGCCCGAGTAACGTATTTAGTTCTTCATTCAAATCAGTGAATATGCCTATAACACATTAATTTGATTTAACAAAGTAAGGTTAAGCCTTTTTTCTTAAAATGAAGTAAAAAATCACGTTTACTGCTAAAACATTCTACAAAAAAAACAATCAATCATCATACGACAGGGCAAAAACATTCATTATGATACAAAAAACAATCAATCATCATACTTGTGACAGGGACTATAAATTATAAATACAAAACAAAAATAAGAATATCGATAATTATTGGGGAACTTTAATAACATAATGGACTATTCAATACGTAATAAATTGCATCAAAAAGAAGCAGGGAGTTCAGTCAATGCCTTCGGGCGGGGAGGAACGATGGCTAGAAGGGCGAAGACTCTTTTAAATACCCTCGTTTATACGGGGGCATATTTTTGGTTGAGCCCATCGTTAAACGTTTAATGGTTATTGAACTTTTAAACAGGTGCTTGGTGTTGACATCAATGTTTAATTTTATATTTACATAGGCTCAGTCTCTGATATTGAGCACTTTAAACCATAAATAACACTAAGATCAGGATCTGTAGAGATAGATCACATATCGTTACCGCCTTACCCGCAGCTGTTTCTCGGGTAGTAATCCAGTTATGGATTGTACAAAAGAGCAATAATTCTAATTCTAATTTTAATGAAGGTGGCGATGCAACAAAATGTCTTTTGACGTCTGATCCCGACTAATTGAAAGTGCTAGTATATAAAGTTTCTGTGTTTGTGAATTATTACGAATAAATATCCCGTTCATTAGCTTGTCAGTTGCTTTAACTTGTCCAGTGGGGAAGTATAATGGACATTGTCTTTCTGTGTTTTTTTTGAGTTTGAAGGCTGAACCAGTTACCGCTATTTGGTTGTCACACGTAGATATTTGGGAATATCATCCCTCGATGTCTTTATAATTCTTCCATTGTATATTTGAGAGTGATGCATGTTTCTATTATATCCTTAAAAAGTACGACGTCATGACGCGTAATTTTGGCTTCGTGTATTTGTAATCTAGCTTCATGTTGATGGCGTACTCTTCTTCCACTCGATTATAATAATAATAATAATAATAATAATAATAATAATAATAATATCAATATCACTAATAATAATAACAATAATAATCAAAATGTAATAAGCTTAAACAGAAATATAAAATTGAAGCAGTAAATGAAACTCCCCCAATCAAGGAAATACCTTAACAGAAACTGCAATTAAAGGCACAGAGAAGAAAACAATATGAACGGCGTTGTAGATGATATCGACAAAACAAGATATTCCAAACAGGCTACAATAAGTTTTATACGGATTCTGGAAAAACACTCTTAGATGTCAAAAATCAAAAAGCAAAAGTGCAAAACTTTGGAAGAAAAATCCATAAGAATATAATCCCAATACAGTTGAGATCAAACGAAAACCAAAAAGAATGAAAGATAAAAACTGTACAACAATGTGAAAATGTAACTAAGAATAATTTCAAAAATGGAAATCCCCAGGAAATGACACTGCGCCCAATTTTTGGTTCATATATCAGCAATCCATAAACATCGTTTGCAAACTTAATCGATGCCAATTAAAACCCCAATGGCATTCCAGAACGGATAACTAAAAGTACTATCTCCTCCCAATAACGAGTGAAACAGATGATCCAAAAAATTATTGAGCAATACCATGTCTGTCTAATATATACAAATTGATCGCATATGTCCTGACGAACTGTTCTTATTCTTTCCTCGATGAAAACAACATTCTTCCCCTGGAATAGAGGGAATTTTTGAAGAGTTACATATAGTTGCAAAGTTGAATTACTAATAAATAAAACGGTTCTGGAAAATTGTCGGAAAAAAGGTAAAAGTTTCAACACTTCTTGGATAGATTACCGTAAACCTTTGATAGTATCCCATATTCTTGGGTCCTTAAGGTTTTGGAAATGCACAATGACTTTTTGGGAATAGTAAATTTCCTTAAATATAGCATAGAACTGTAAAAAGCCACATTATACCTAAATCACATCAAATATCCTGCCAATTCCAATTGTTTGAATATCTGACGAGGAATCATTCAAGGAGACTCCCTGTCGACCTTTTTGTTCTGTCTGTCCGTAATCATTCTTTCTCATTGACTAAAGAGAAATAACTATGTACTCAACGTAAAATAGAAATTATTTAATCACTTATTATACATGGATAATCTCAAGCACTTTGCCAAAGGCGACAATGAGTTGCAGGGTATCCCCATTACTGTAAAATGTTTCAGAGATGACGTCTGTATGAATTTCGGATTAGATAAATGTGCAAAAGTAATATTCAAGAAAGGGAGCATTACAAAAACAAACTGAATAGATCTATATTTTGACACCAAGATTAGGGAACTGGAACACCTCAGATTAAGGGAAGGAGATGGAATAGATCATATTCAAATGAAGGAGAAATTAAGAAAAAAGAATACTACAGCCATGCGCGTCTGTTGTTAAATACCGAGCTGAATTCCCAAAACAGAATATCAGCCATAAATAATTTGGCTGTCCCCGTGGTAAAGTACAGTTTGAATATCCTTAATTGGTCCACAACTCACATTAAGTGTATGGATTCCAAAACGGGAAAACTTCTCATTTGCCACCGCATGTATCACCCTAAAGCTGATCTATGTCTCCAGATCCGAGGGATGCAAAAGATTAGTTCAACTGGAACCGCCACAATTTGCCTCAGAGAGGCTTGGGAACTACAGAAGACTGAATAATGATCAGTGTCAAAAAACATGGAAGAAATAAGAAAGTTTATTCAGTAATAAAGGAAGCTAGCAAATACAAAAATACATTTTAAGTGGAATGAGGAAATACAAATAAACTATAATACATCTATGGAAGCAGCAAAGGACCTAAAAAAGAAAGCAAATGCAATGCCACAAATGCAGAAAAGATGCCAAGCTATTTTATGGGCAATAAATTGCCCGTAGCAAACAAGATTTGCTGCACAGGACCAATGCTTACTAACTAGATATTACCAAACACACATAATGAAAGATACTGATTCTGTGATAATATCCAGAAATATTTAACCATCTTTTATCAGGTTATTAGCACCCATTAAATATAACAGTTAGCAGGATAGACTGAGCCAATATCTGCTCTAGAACATATGCATCTTTAACGGGATAGAAACTCTGAGAAAAGAGTATGAACATCACCCAGACTACAGTGATAGGATCTGTAACAATTTTATATTATTTTACAATACACACAAACAGAATAATCAAATCTAATCGCACAGACACCGTCATCAAAGACGCAAAAACAGAATGTTCTTTATTATAGAGATGGTATTTCCTGATAATTGTAATGTATCTTTGAAGATCTTCAAAAAAACTATCAAAATACAAGGATCTTAAAGGGGAATCAGACAAATGTGGCACCTGTTGGCATCTATAATTCCAGTTAAGGATTGATTGGAAAATGTTCCGATAGCCTTGTTGAAGAGATTCCTCATAGCCCATGCTTTAAACAAAAAATATGTGCTCGCAAGTACAACTCAAACATTACGAAGAATCTTGACTATGTGCATGATCTTAGATTTTTTTCTAAAAATACATCAGTAAAAAATGTCTTGAAGCCATTTCTGTCTTTAGGTCTCTGGCTGTGGCCCGGAGGGAAATGTGTATACAACTGAAATCAAAGGAATTATTATTATTATTATTATTATTATTAATACCTTAACTGGCACAACATTAACGACAAATGCTATGAAATTAACTAACGCTAGAAGATATTTCGGCTCTCATAATACTAGGGTTTGTGACAGACTCAGTGGGCCCAATTTTTTTTCTCAATATCCCTAATCCATTACGTATACACCCGCTTCACACCTTCAGTTTCTACCTTTCCAATTGTATTGATAAGAATAATCACTTTTAATGCAAGTTACTCTTTTTACTATATTTGTAAAATATATGCTTCGTCTGTTTTCTTCCGGTTGCACCTCGCTGACGCTACCAGGGATTTCTTCTCCTCTCTCTTTTTTTATTTTCTATTCTACCATTTGACTTCTATATTCTTCCACTCCATAAGATCTTACTTCTTCTTCCTTTGTATATATTTACGATTTAAGCAAGTGCGACATTCTTACTCGTAAGTGAAGCGAACGATGTTTTCTCTCCAACCCATAGGACTATAGGACTGACCAAAAGAAAATCATCACACTCTACTGTATCTGCCAGACGTTCCAGATACCGACTAACCAAATGTGAACTGAATCTGCTATAATATGTGCTATCTATTGAAGATCTAAACAAAGTCTATAAATACGTTTCCAATATTAATCGACTATATTTTAATGAAAATCAATTGATTCTGACAACCTAATCTTGATCAGAAAATTATATTATTCTTGAAGCTCTAATTCTCGAAATGTTGTTTAAATTATTAAAGAGAAGATTATTTTTGAATTCCTAACCATATTATTGTTTTTACAAACCTGTCTTCCATCTTGGTTCACATAGTCTTTGGGGATACACCATTTCTCTGATTTATATATTTAAGCAACTGAAAACCTTTCTTTTATTGCTAATTTGTAAATTGCTCTCCCCATAATATAACAAATATAAATTCCTAAATGATTGTTTTTATTGTATAGATACAGGAGTACCAAAATTGAGACTTCATGACTTTCGGATTTATGTTTCTCGTTTGCGTTGATTCGATTGATTCTTTTTCTTACTTATTGCTACCGTATTAAGCAGTGCAGTAACTTACATTATACTGTTAAGCAAGAAACGTAAATGGTATACAATTCTGAGATAGAAAAAGTTTATCTTCATATAAATGCGTGCTTGATGGATTACATGGAAATATAATTACATTCTTTCTGACTTTTGTTGTTCGAATCGAAATAAAAGACAGAAATTCTAATGCTTACAAACAGAAGTGTCTTATTCATTTAGCATAATATTAGGCTGCAGTATTTTCCTCTTCGCCACAGTCGTGTCAATTTTTAGTTGTAGCAATATTTATCAAAGGAATCACACACACACATACATATATATATATATATATATATATATATATATATATATATTCTTTATACATATAATATTCATTGATCGATAGATGCATTGAATGATAATTAAATGCCGTACCGGGTAATATATAAATATTCTGATAACGCATCACTATTGATTTATTGATTAATAACAAATTAATTAATTGGGTAGAGAGAATGACATTACCAGAAATCAGATACACACACACACACACATATATATATATATATATATATATATATATATATATATATATATATATATATATATATATATATATATAACCAAATTAATATAACAGACTTCAAGGTCTTCATATAGGGCAAGCGATACAGTAAAATGGATAAAAGATTATATCTGACGTCATGCTTTTGCAGTTAAACGTTTGTAAATAATGTCGTCACAAGAAGAACATGTTGAAAGTACAAGTTTTGTAACTGATTTTGTAAGACCCCACTTAAATATATCTACATGGTTGGGCTGAAAATATTTTCCTCTTTCTATAAAACAAATGAAGCTAAATTTGAGATACAGTCCACTTATGTTTGATATTTTCTTCGAACATCTGTAGATGTATACTCCATCCAGTAGATATTATTCTCTTCCTCCATCATTCTTAGTGCCGCCATTAGACACATCTGTAAAATATTGTGTCATACCCCTCACCTCACGGTTCTATTTTCCATAACTACTAGTTTTCTTATAGGCTATAGTTGTCAGCACCAAGCACAATCAATTATCTATTCAGAATTATCCTTTTCCGAGTAGCCAAACAATTTTAGATAACACCGTCTGCCATGTTATTTAACACATAATTGGAAACTGAATGGATGGATTAGAATAATTCCTAGCTCTATTTGGAACTGAAAGCAAGTCGACAGGGCGATATCACCTCTGTAACCGAGAACTCGTACGCAACACGCTCATATATTTATTATAATCTTGTACAACAACAAGAAAAGAAGTTTTCAAAAGTGTATTCTATTCTTAGATTATAAACAAATTAATGAGAACACTTGCGCCTATATAATAGAATGAATTGCGTACATCGATGTATTCTAATTGTTAGCATGTTTGTCTCGCTAAATCAGTTACGAGTGAGTTCGAGCTGCACTGGATGCTACTTAATTTCAGAGAAGTGTCATATCTTGGCTGTATTTGGCAAAGCGCTATAAGAGAATTCCGTTCGTACATCTGACTCTTATTTTGCACGGCTGTAAGCTCACTGTTTAATTGTATTAATTTATTGTATTATCAGTTACAGGGTGCGATGGACTGTCGTCTGAATGACTCAAAAATTAAAATAGCACTGATATCTCGTTTTAACTGATATATTTACCAAAACTACACAATAATATCTTGGAATACTAAAAAGTAAATTTATTCAATAAAATCGGCTTCAGCCACGGCCTCCAGATGCCTTCCGAAACTCCTGCAAATTTTCTGGACAGTCTTCTTGTTTAAATTGGTGAATGCTACCATAATCTTTGACTTCAGTTCATCTTTGGTGTGTCGAGGAGTTTTTTTGAACCCCGCTCAACTGCTTCCCCACATAACAATCAAGGGGGTTGCAGCCTGGGAAGTTAAGTGGCCGGATATAAAGAGTGATGTAGTCGCAGAAATTGTCTGACAGCCATAACTGAGTTCTTCACCTTGTGTAGCATGGTGTAGAGTCCTGTTGACAGATATAGTGTCTTCCAACTTCTTGGCCCAGGGCAGCACTACCTCTTCAAGGCACTTGAGCTAGGCCTCCGTGTTGAGTCTCAGGCCCTCACCAACAAATTTGGGAGCTCTTTTCTTATCAGAACGATCAGAGGGTGTTTTCCGAGCTGCCGTACTTTCATAATCCTCAGCACTTTTCTCAGATTAACACCCAAACAGACTTAAATATTCGTAGTGGATATTTCGGCGCGAATGACAAACAGTACAGCATACTCTTTCCAAATTTCTGGTGGGGTGAATTGAGTCATGGTGCTCTTTTTCTCTCGGACGGTGTAAACTGACCCAATGGTGCTATGCAATCGACAGAATTAGAAAGAAACAACGCGCATGCGCGAAATTAAAAATAAAATATAGCGACAATTTACCCGTCGTACCCTGTATTTGACCACAGCCGAAACTTGAAGAGATAATTTGTTTTAAATAATCCCTATTTTTGCTGAAGGTTAATAACGTTTTTTTTTTATCACGCCATAAGGAAACATTTGCAAATTTGAGTGTATTTTTTTGATAAGACAAATTAAACTGCTATATATTTTCTGCTTTAAGTTTTTAGTTAACTGCCGTTCGGTTTGTTTACGCATTATGCTATTCACAAAATCATATTTGTTGTTTTTAAATTTTCAGTCAGTGTTGAAACATTTTCTTCTGTGTTCTTTGTCTCTGGAGAACATCGATCTTACTAATTAGATTAACCACGGATATCTTTACTTTTCTAATATATTACATACTCAAGTCTCCTAGTTTCCTGTGGGATATGAGGTCTTAGCTCTCCCCACGGTAGGCAATGATGCTCTCGATTCTGTAGCAAATAGTACATATTTAGGGGATTAAAATTCTAGTTCCATACTCAGTTCCATCTCTTACACTGGTTACCGACCATAGCGAAAGAATCAAGTCGATCCTATTATTTAACCCTTAGTTGGAGGGAAAAGGTGTATTCATGCCTTTTTCAATTATATTTACGTGAAAATGAATGCACTAAATTCGACTGGGATTCGAACTCGGATTTGCAATTTCTCATTGGGAGCCACTGTACATTAAGACACCTGCACATTCTCTTCATATATCCTGTCAGCAGTAATTTCTCGTGGTCTTTTTCCTTATTATATTTTTCCAGAATTTTCAGTTGCCTCTTAATTTAAGTTTCCTTGTTAAACCTATTACTCTTAAAAAAAAAAAAGAGAAAAGAAATTGATGCTCATATATTCATTTTGTATTATTCTTAGCATTCACTTGTAGAATCATGTCTGTCGCTTCAAGACATTCCTTCCGTGAGAAAATATTCACCATTTATTGCCATAGAGAATGATAAAATTTGCATAGCAATTCAATACGCTGTCTTTCGTTTTGAAGTATATTTTCCTACCCTTTAATACTTAGTTTATTTTTCTGGAAGGAATTTTTCTCTATGTCTATACGCCTTCGGATTTCTCTATCACATTTGCCGTCGCTGTTACTAAACGGATAAATTCAAGTTCTACACCAGCTGGATTTTGACTTTCCCAAGTACGGAGCTCACATGTTGTACTGTCGGTGGCAATCATGCATCCTGTTTTTTTTTATAGTTCATAGTGCTTTCCTCTTGATTTTCATTGCTAACTTGACTATGACTTTTTTCAGTTGTATTTCTTTCGCTTATTTTATACTGATAACAATATTTTTGTCGATAATAAATTCGTTTTGGTCTTCTAGTTATTTTAGGAATCATATTGCTGTTTTCCCTAATTTCTCGAAAAAAATAATTAAACGTAAATTAAAAGGTTTAAACAAAACTATTTTTTGATAGACTTATAATAATAAATGGGGTTCTAAAATAAAATATATTATCCCAATTTTATTTTAAATAATTGGTTTCAATAAATTTAATCAAAACTGCATTTTTATTTTTCCGCCAATTTCGAAGAATAGCAAGTTAACAATTTATTAATATTTAAATCATCATCATCATCATTCATCATTGTTCTATTATAGAAATCTAAATTGTCATTAAACAAAATCATTCACAATATTATCTTCCTCCTGTTCTAAAAATATGATCGTCTTTCTTTCACAAATTCAACTAAATTTTGTTCCATATCTGGATACTGAGGTTATTATCTACCAATCATTTTTAAAACGTATGTTAGCCTCATTCAACTCATATTTTTATAATAATTCTGTTACTTTTTTTTTAAAAAATTTTTTTTTGTCAATAAATCAAGAAAAACATGCATGGTAATTTTCAACATTTTTAGCCCCATTTTATTCTTAAAATTTGAAAGAAAATTTCGAAGAAAAGACAAAGTTCTCCTTAGTGTGTGTGGTACTTTAATAAGACAATTTTCTGTATGTCAGCAATTTCGAAGAAATTTTTCAATGTGTTGTTTTGTTCCATTTTTATAATTCAAAATTACCAATTTATTAAATCATCATCATAAATCATCATCATCATCATCATCATCAGCCTATTTTTCTATTATAGAATCAATATCTAATGTTTGTCATTTTTAAACAAATTATGACAACAATATAGAACATCCATGGTCTATTGTTTCTTGTGTTGTCACAGAACCTGCATTTTGGATCCACATTATTAAATATGAATTTCTAAATTATCAAGAATTCCTTCAGTTTCAGACTTTAATCAGATCAACAAACCATCGATGAGTATTAACTTTATCAAATTCAACTAAATTTTGTTCCATATCTGGCTTTCTTTTCATATCTTTTACTGAGTTGGTTCTTGGCTTCTGTTTTTTCTAAATGTAAATGTTGTTTTTAATCTTTTATTATTGAACATGTTGTTTCACTAATTTTATCAGTCTTTAAAGCCAAATTGACAATTTACAATTTTCCACCTTTCATACATTTTACATCTTACTTAGAAAGAAGCTTTCTTGTTTAGAATCCATTTGTCTGATGTCATTTAGAGTCCATAAATGTTGAAACTATATACTGGGATGGTAGGTTATTAATGGCCATAATTCTGTTCTGAGAATTCAATTCAATTTTTAGTCATATTCTCTTTAACATTTGCAGCTTTAAACTTATATTCTTGTTTTCTGCTAATTCTGATCCTCGTAAAACTGTAGCTTTTTTTTTAAAAATTGCATGTCTTATATCTCGTCATTCCACGTTCTGGACTTTTGAGCTATTTTGTAACCATTCTGTCTTGTTGTTGGCTGGTTATTTTGATATGCAAAATAATAAAGGGAAAATAAAATGTTTATCGCCAGGTTCTTTTATTTTTATGATTTAAATCATTGTTTGATGAAAAACTTGTACATACTAAAGACTTTGCATGGTAATGCTTTTTCAACATGATTTTAGCCCCGTCAAAAGTTTTGTTTTGTTAAAATATTTTATGTTGTTTCTTAAAAAGAAGAAAGGTAACTCCTTTGGTCACAAAATGGTCTTGTGCTGTATTTAAATAATATAGCCAGAATTAGAATTTTATTAGTTTGTGCTTTTTATTTAACATCTATGTCTGTTCTGGTTTATTTTCATTAATTATTATTATTATGCATCAGTTTGTCGTTCTGTCTATATGATCTTTTCTCGTAATGCCTTAGTTGTATTGTTTGCTTTTTTTTTTTCTTTAGTTGATAGGACTTCATTTTCATTCTGATATTGTATTTTCTTTTAGTTCTATCAGTGCTACTTTTTTTTTACTTTGATGTTCAGTTTATATTGATGGCTATATTGCTTCATTATTATGTCTTCTTCATCCAGAATCAATTTGAGTGCTGCATTATAGAGCTTTAATAGTTTTGAGGTTATGTGTGGTTGTAATTTTGGGAGTTGGCATTTGCAATATTCAATTGTTCTATTAATCTTTGTTTTCTGTGAAATAATTCTGTTCGATGAATTTTGAACTCATATCATACCTTTCCAGATTAAATTTTCAGCATTATCTTGTGTGATTTGTGTGTATTTCGGACAGACCAATGTTACTACTTTTTTTCCCGATTCCGGTTCCTTTTATGTTTTTTGGTTCATCTATTCTTTTGCAATTCTTTTTATTTCATTAATTTCCCAGCCTCTGTCAATCGGAAATGTCCCTTCTTACATTGGCTAGTTTGATCTTTTTTTCTTCTTTTTTGATAAATGTTATGTTTGGCGAGTGATGAATTTGAGACTCGATGGATCTGTTGGAGAATTTTTTTATGGGGACCTGAAGAGTTTTTTCGAAAATGGTTTTCTATTTTTAAATGTATATCGGGTGAAAGCGTTGGTAACGGTCTTTTACAGACAGGGGAGCCTGTGGGGGATCGTTCGCGAAAAAAATGAGTTGCGGGTTGTTGTTCGGAGTTTTCCTTCTCCTAAATGGGTTGCCAAGCAACAATAGACAGAACACGATTGGAAATCAAAGAGAATGACGCTGGTTAAAAAAAAAAAAAAGTTTACATTCGTTTGTCTTTTGTGAAATTTAAAAATAATTTAAAAGATTTTCTTTTCATAAATTCGTAATATGTAAATGTAAATTCCGTTATTTTTTTTGAAAATAGCGTTGTTTTAAAAAAAAAAAAAAAAAAAAAAAAAATCCTTCGAAAAAGAAAATTTATCGTTTTTAATGTTTTTTTTTCAGGGTGGATATTGAAAACTAAAATATTGAAAAATTAAATAAAAATCTATAATTATAAAAAAATAAATTAAATAATAATAATGAAGAAAATTCATGCTTACGCTAAAATAGTAAAAATAACAAAATTTTGCGTTAAAAAAAAACTTGGAAGAAACAGCCACTATATATATATATATATATTATTTTATATAATATAAAAGTTTACATTCGTTTTGTCTTTGCTTTGATATATAAAATATTTATTTTTTGCGTGTCGTGTAATGGATAATGGCTTTGTTCATTTACATTATATTTGTTATTTTTTCTTTATTTTTTGCTTTTATTTAGTTTTTTTTAATACAATTTCTCATACTGTTTACTTCTTTTTTTGAGCGATTTTGAAAATGCTAAATTTAGCCGAAAGATGCTCGGATAAAAGAACATTACTTTTTCATTTGTCTGTCGTTTTCAAGAATGACGTTATATATATATATATATATATATATATATATATATATATATATATATATAATTTTCTATTTCTTCTAGTTGGGACATTCATAATTGGCTTACTTTATTCATTTTTTTATTCTTGTTTTTCCTTAAGAATATAACTTCTTTGAATTTATTTGTACTTTTCCATTTGAATTTTTCTTTTCTTGTTTTTCTTCGTTGTGGGGGATTTCTTCAGTAATTGTTACTGGTGCTTCGTTTAACGTTATCTATTTTGAGTTATGGACCTTCCTAATGTGTTATCGATTCTCTTAGCCTATATTTGCTTTCGAGTATATTTTTTCTGGATGTGATTGTTGATTCCAGAACTTTAGAAATCATAGACAATGCCTTCACAGTTGTATGAGAAAAGAATGAGATCCTCTTTCTTAATATAAAGAAATTAAATAATATTCAATACACGCCATCCAAATCCTGTATAACCATGATACCAGTGAAGTTCTCTTGAAATACCAAGTGGGGGATTTCCTCGAGACGAATATCGACGTTCGACAATGATGCTTACTCTCTCCAACACTCTTCAACCGGTTTCTGGAGAGAATTATACAGGGAAGCGCCACAATGCTTCTATTTCTATCGCTAGTAGACTATATTGATATTTTGGCAGGCGGGAACAATGAGCTGCGAAAACTGAACGTTGAAAAAGCCGGCGTTTTTTAAATGGAATTCAACACAACACAAAGTAATAGTGAATAGCACAAGCACAAGCAACACCAGTGCCAGCGTCCACAATTAACGGCAAACTACAGGAGGAAAGAGTCCAACTTCGAGTGCTTGAATGCGACCGTGTCAAAAGATGACACCTCTTAACATAGAACTCCGCACACGAATCGCCACATCCACAGGAGCGAAGGCCGCCAAACTGGAAAGAATATGGAGGAGCTTCTATACCAAGTGTAAGCTTTACGCATCGCTGGTCGTATCCATCATTTTCTACGAGAGTGAGACTTGAAGACTTCAGGTTGAGTAATGAATTCTCCGATTTTCAACCGGTAAAATTGGAAACTTCTTAAAACATTGTTTGGATGATTTTGTTTAACAGCGTATCAACATCTATGTTGAAATTTTGTAATTGTCTCCACTTGCATACAAAGATATTACCATCGAGACATATAATGTTAGAGGACTTGTGAAAAAAGAAAAGCAATAATTATTGACACGGGACGTTGAGAGTACGAATACTGATGTATATTTTTTTAAGCATTTCACACCAAACATAGCCGGAGTGCCACTAGTACGCAACGCAAATGGTTACAGAGAGTGAAGAGGCGTGTTTGAGAAAAGGATAAAGAAAAGTATGGGGATCAATATCAAGCATCAGAAAATGCCGATTGACATTACATTTGAATATTACAAGATTATAGCTATCAGGAAAGCGAGTAAGAGGAAGGGTGTTCAACTGACGGGAAGTGCGGGATAAGAATTTGTTGTAGGCGGTTACATTAAACAGTTTCGATAGTGAAAGGGTGGGACCAAAATGCCAACCTAGTAGCACGCTTAAATTCATGCAGTTGGGGCACTAGTGAAAGTAGCTCATCAGAAAATTTGACATGAAAATATTTGTAGAAAAGACAGGGGGAAGTCATATCATATATGTAAGAAAGTGACTGAAGTCGAGATGCCAGATCAGGACTTATCACATTGCATAACCGACTTTGGATTTTGTCAAGAATATGTCTTCAAGTCACTAAAGTCAAAGAAGAAATTGATATCAATATCAGAGTTAGACAACACAAGTTATGAGCCCTGGAAACAGAGAGTAAATATTATGTAAATGTTTTTTTCTTCCTGTTGTAATGGAATGTAACAATCTACCTATCGCTTATGTGGACTAGCTCTCTCTCTCTCTCTCTATCTATATATATATATATATATATATATATATATATATATATATATATAGTCAGCACAGGATATACCTGGCAACTTGGTTCGTCAATTATTTAGAGATTCGTCTCTTTGCTTTCGCGAAGGGCAGAGGCTTGTCTGGGTTGGTAGAGAGCTACCTGATCCCTGTATACAGCATCTACGGGGAATTTTTGTCCGAGCCTACGGACTCTGTTTTGCCCCGCATTAAAAATGGTATTGTGCCACATCCTGCCTCGCGAGGAAGTAAGGTAAATAACCTTGCTTCTGCAATTAGTTGGAGATTCATCTCTAGCTGTGCTGGACGAACTCTCCAGGGAAATTTTGGCAGAGCCTACGAGTTCGGGTACCCTATCTAGGCACGGGTAGCTGTTCGTTTCACTCGAGTACGACCTTTGTCTGTTTGTTTCCTTTTTTAAGGATACAACACATCCATACCAAATAGAATCATACCAACCATAGAACCTTGACGAACAAGGATATTATACGCAATACACATTTAACAACGACAGTAAAAGAACTATCAACAGAATTACATCATTACCCGGAACATATTTGGAGATCTTGGAAGACATGTAATAGTTTTGTCAGTCAATCAGTGTATCATTTGTTTGTTTGTTCTTTATTGTTTTTTTATTGTTGTCTTTTATATTTCAATATCCACTGCAACTGCTTGGAGATGTTGACTTGAGCTACAGTGACAGAATTTTAATTTCAATGCATCTAATATTTATTCTCACTATTTAGTTTCAGCCATTTATGTACCATGCGTGATACACGCTTAGGTGATCATGTACCTTTCGATAGTAGGTTGCCATTTCTTTCTCCAATTGCCATCCAAGGTCTGTCCTGTTATTTACCCATAGTTGGCGGGAGAAGAAGAGGATTCATAACTTTCCCAATGATATTAGCATGTAAGTGAATGTAATGTATTCGACTTAGATTTGAACTCGGCTCTCCGATTCCTCAATCCGAGCCACTATCAATTACTCCACCCTGTCTCCACCATAGCTTCACCAAAACATTATACTTTCTTCTAATATATTTGTCACGGTAAGAAATGCAATGATTATAACTGCTATAACTTTAACCGTCTCATTCCACAGAGTATTCAACACTCATGTGTCGTGTGGTTAGTTTTCTGGATATACTATTTTACTTACGCTGACATATCAAGTGAAGGGATGGTGGCTAGAACCAGAAAGCTACTCCTGTATACATAATGCCTGAAGACATTCAGCAGAAGATTCTGAAAACCTCTGGAGAATTATTGAGCCATTCCGTCTTAATATCTGCTCACAGTTTGTTTGTTTTTAAGCGTTTCACCCCAAGCAAGGCAGGAAGCCACTAGGACGCAAGAGGTTACAGAAAATTTGGAGCAAGATCATTGGATCACACTACAACCTGCTAGTGTTATAGAATTCAATAAGCAACATCATGGAACAAAGTAAGCCATCCTGTACAGTACCGTAATGATTACAGGGTCACTTTGTTCTCATAAACCATGGAAGCTAAACTGACTTACAGGATATGCATTTGTTGCCTCTTCAGTCAAATGTGTACGGGATTTGTTCAAGTGTCTATTACTTCAGACAGTTCTTGACAGATGCCCTCTGTTCAAGGTAATCAACGACCCATGGTCTGCATCTCCGCTATTCACATTCATGATTTCTATCAATTATTCCCGATACACACGTTACACCGTAAAGGGAGCGATATCAAATATCCCTACAATTTCAGAAATTGAATCTACCCGTCATCTGACATCCAGTTCCGTAGAACTCAGATAATCCTTGCCGGCATACCATAAGAAGGCCAGCTGTTGTTTACACTGACTCTCTAGATGCCAGAGCAGAAATGATATAGATCAGAGCATTTCAATGAGGTCAAGGTGGCAACAGCGGCCATTAAATCTAGATACTGATAAGCGATGAATCATGACACATCAGTGTGTCTTCCATCTGTCGGCTGCTGGTTCAGTTTGATTAGCTATCTCGGAAAATAGTGAGACAAGTTATTCATATATTCGAATCAATGTCACTCGCATATCACCTTATGTTTACACTATTCTTTCGTACATATTTTGATATTCACTCTGAATCTGTTTGCTTTATTCACATATTTTCGAATCTTATTTTCTCCCAAGACATTTAATGATTTCCTGTGTTGTTTCTGTTTTTAATTTGGTAACTGCAGTTCAGTTGTAGTTGTTATGACCTGCTGTAAACGGAGAATCCATTTCTATTTCCAACTAACCAAGGACATGACTTTTTGTATACAATACTTTATAACTACATTTTATTATCTTTTCATTTACGGTTGCTCTGATATCGTCTTTCTTATATATTTCTCTATATTTTCAAATTCTCGTTACTATTTTACGAGTTGTGCTTGTTATCTCTATATTGAGAGTAACCTATAAATCTACCAATCGTCCATGCGTAGAATATGGCTGCCACATATGATCCGGTGCTCCTGCTATCTATCTAGCTCTTTGATAAAAAATAAAAATCGCCAATATTATTGACCACGATCTAGCATCCCGGCTTAGCCAATTTCCCCCTCCTTAGGCTTGACTCTTTGTGTCTTTTCTATAAATACTTCAGTAGTAATTCTTCAGATTAACCCTTCGCTATGTTGCCTAAACTCTTTAAATTTGAACTGTTACGTGATATGTGTCCTCCTGAATGACTGCAAATTCTGAACAATCTCCTCAAAAACGAGGAAGAGACTTTAAGATGCTGAGATTAACATGGACCGAATCTATTAGCAACAACAAGCTATTAGAGAGAATGGAAACAAAAACGAAACATACTTAACATCAGGAAGAGGCAGTTGAAATTTCTGGGTCACATAATGGGCAAGGGGATCTTGGAAAATCTGATACTCACTTGACAGATTGAGGAAAGAGAAAAAGAGGAAAGCAGCGCTTAAAATGCGTGATGGGCTTGAGCAAATGAATGAAAGAACAGGATTTGGGAGAAATAACAAAATAGAGAAAACATATTAAGAGCTACGATTGACTGAAAGATATGAATGGCTATGATAGCCTACGTCTTGAAGGGACGCGGCAAATAAAAAAAAGAAGATTCGACTGGTCACGTGGTATCAGCAATTTACAATTGAGCTGGCTAAATGTAACCTTAAATTCTATGCTAGCAGTTTCTTTTCTTGCACTTCTTGCTTCCGGATCTACGCTTTCCAGCTAACAGCAAAAAATTAAATGCAATTTGTATCGCTATCTGCTGCCCTCCTGATTACACTTTGCTTCGCAGCAATGTTCCTGATTCAACTCTTCTACACCCAGCAACCCTTTGTGTTTCGGTGGCTTTTACTTAATTACTCGAATGAACTCGATTAAAAGCTACTTCCTCTCATCTCAAGCAATGTCCTTTGGGTTCTCACTATCCTCTTCATTGTTGTACTCAAGATTTATTACCCGAAAATGCAGCAACTGTGGCACAAGGCCAAGAAAAAGGGAGTTATTTGAGTCTGGTCGTCACCAACTATCTTATACTTCGCTAATCCGATTCACGACCGATTCATTCGTTATAATTTACACATCCACCATAATAAACTCGCCCGTCATCTTTCAGTCCTCCATTCACCACAACACCACATAAAAACAGGGGAACTTATAAAAACACACCATGACATGAACATATGTATATAAAATTATATATAAAAGTTTATCGATGATAAGCAATCGGGCTGGGGTGGGGTGGTGAAGCGTAAACTAAAGCATAACAGAATACACAAACTAAAAATACTTGATGTTAGTAGGACACGTCCAACCCTGGTAAAAGAAGTGAGAAAACCGGTGTATTCTGTCAACGGACAAAATCAAGAGGCTCTCTCGCTAAAGAAGAGGAAAAGATAAAATAAATACGGAAATGGGGAAAGAAAGATTTGACTCAGTCACAAAGTGGGGGGGTCAAAAAATAAACTGGGGAGGTTAGGAATTCGGCTTGGATCATATCCAATGAAAAAGCCGGTTACAGGACAGAAAAAAATACTTACAAACATTAAATTAGTACCAAGAAGGGTCTATCCTAACCAGGGGCAGAGCTCCACAGGAAACCCCCCAATGTGTCTTAGGGTGACTTAAAAAAGAAAATCATGGCTAACCCTATTCACACAAACCAGGCTCGCAGCAGTCACCCAACTTTCGTTAATAACTGTCGATACCACAACGCTTTCTATGAGATCTGAACTTCAACCTGAGCTGATGCTCAAAGGATCTGACCAGACTCTCGTCAACTTTTTTCCCAAATTGGCACTCCTTATAATATTGTCACGATGTTCTTAAGTTCGCCAGAATTTACGGTAATAACCCTAGCTTTTATACAACTTTTTTACTTTCAAGTAATTTACTGTACCTTTTATTTTGTCACTATTATCCTGCTTGTTGTTTTCATGAACATGATTTAATCATTTCTGGCACGATTCCAAGTGTGCCTACACTTATAGTGACGATACTAAACTTCATATTCTGAAGCATTCTCAGATCATGGGCTAAGACCATTTTTTTTCCAATTACATACTTTCATGTCTACACTGTATTCTGCAGTCATTGCAACATCATAGACGAAGCAGTCACTGTGTTCTTTATGCACAAATCGTAGATCCGGTTTTCCATACTGGATGATGTGGTCAATGTTAAAAAAGATATTTTTTTAGATTTTCCAGAATAGACTATATTTTAGAATTATACAATTTGTCTCATGGCAAGATATTTAGGACGCCATATTATTATTCTGCTTCTTCCTTAGTTAATAGGTACATTAAGTGCTGCTAATAAATAATATAAATAACGGACTACTTCGTTTTGATTGCGAGAAAAGATGAGAAGAATGTATCAGAAAAGCTGTTTGATTTCGGTAAGAAAGAAAGAAAAAAGGAAAGAAAGAAGAGGAAGATATAGGAGGCGATAACACATTAACGTCTGCTTTAGTGAAATGGAAAAACTTGTCAACTTCAAATTTTTCACTTTTACATCATATGAGCTTTATTCATATTTGTGATTGCCATTGCAACAGAATATTAAAAGTGTTAAACTGAAATATTTAACGAGGCAAAATGTGGAACTTTTTTAGTCGTGAAACTTGCAAGGTGTTTATTCTATCAATAATATAAGAATTAAGATTCATCAGAAAATTCAAATAGGAAAGCCTTTAAATTTTCGCCTGTACTTTCTAACAACAATAATAGTAATAATAATAATAATAATAACATTATTGATAATAATAATTATTATTAATAAAGTTATGATTATTATTATATTATTATTATTATTATTATTATTATTTCCTTCGAATTTTGTCGTATGCACATTTTCTTTTTGGTTCCCACAAAAGAAGTATGAGGAGAAATGGCTTCATGTCATTTTCTACTGATCATTTTTGTAAAAACAAATAAGATCACACACACTTTACATATATAAAGCTCTTCATAATACGTGAGCTGTAATTATGAGTACAATTGTTTGTATTACTTTAAGGCATAGGCTACCAGGAATCCCTTCAAGGTTTCTATCGGACGTATTTCCAATCAATCTGAGGGCTCCAACTACAACTGGAATTGTGGATGTACTCATAGGCCACAATTTTTTTTCAAAATTTCCGTTTCAAGGTCATTGTATTTTGATTGTATTTTGAATGCGTACAAAGGTACATTACAATCTGTAGGGTTCTTCTTCTTATTATTATTATTATTATTTTTATTTTCTTTGATTTCTGGCGTTTACACATTTCTTTCCGGGTCTCGCCCAGGGACCTAAGGTTAGAAATGGCGTCATGACACATTCCACTAACAAAAAAAAAAAAATTACATAGATAAAGCCCTTCGTAAGGTGTGGGCTGTACTTGTCAGAACAATTTTCTGTATCTCCTTGAGGCATGGACATCCAGGAATCCCTTCAATTAGTCTTCTGGAATCTTTTCCAACCAGTCCTAGGGCTCCAACTACAACAGGGATTGTTGATGTTCCCATATGCCACATTTTCGAGATTTCTATTTCAAGGTCCTTGTACTTTGACAACTTTTTGAATATCTTCAAAGATACATTGAAGTCAGCAGGGACTGCCATATCAATAAGGAGGCACCGTTTTTGTTTGTGGTCCTTAATAACAATATCTGGCCGGTTGGCCTTGATTGTTCTGTCAGTGTGTATTGTATAATCCCATAGAATTGTAACAGGTCCTATCTCCGTAACCGGGTCTGGGTGGTGTTCATACCAGTTTCTTTCAGTTTTCTTCCCGTAGAAGTTGCAGATTTTCCAGTGCAGATATTCGCCCACTCTGTCATGTCGTTTTTTATATTCAGTGGGTGCCAACACCGTACAACCTGATACAAGATGATCAATCGTTTCTGGATATTTATCACAGAATCTGCATTTTGGGCTGACACAATATTTTAGTATATGTGCTTGATAATTCCTAGTTATGTTATTGGTCCTGCGCAGCAAGGATAAAACCTTCAGTTTCCGCTTTCAACCCTGCACTACGTAGATACTGCTTGGTACGGGTTTTGTCTACGTCAGCTTGTTTGGTACGGGCAGAGTATTGGCCATGAAGCGGTTTATCTTGCCATCGCTTCTGTAACTGGTCGGTTGCATTCGTCTTAGCTATCTTTTTTAGGTACTTTGCAGTTTCAGCCGGTGTATTGTGCTGTAGTTGCATCTCTACGCCCATTTGGAACTCCATTTTGAATTTCTTGGCTTCTTTCATTACGGAGTAGAGACGCTTACTACTTTCATGTTCCTTGATGCATACCATCATCCAGTCTTCTGTAGTTTCCAAATATCTTTGGAGGCAAATTGTTGTAGTTTTGTAGGACAGTTCTAGTTGAACTAATCCTCTGCCTCCTTCGGATCTGGTCACATACAGACGGCCGACATCAGCTTTGGGATGATGCATGCGATAGCAAGTGAGTAGCTTTCTCGTTTTGGCATCCATTCGCTTAATTTCAGCTATGGTCCAGTTAAGGACATTAAAGCTGTATTGTACCACAGGGACAGCCAATGTGTTTATGGCTGATATCCTGTTTTTTGAGTTGTTTTATTATTATTATTATTATTATTATTAACTGTACGAATTACAATTTCATTGTATCAGTACTTATGGACGAGTGGGAGGCGTAAGGGTTATCTGTGCAGCAAATGTTTGCTAAGTTTATTTTCACACTAATACTCCCGGGCAAGATATAGGGTCATCTCGTAGGAATCACCAAAGGCATTCTGCTTTCTAAAATTATCAGATTCCAAAGGCACTGATGGACGGTGATAGTAAATATCTATCAGAAGCAGAAATAAAAGAATACATAGATTGTTTTTTTTAATTTGACCCCTTCCTCAACTGATTAGACAAACAAGAAAAAATAACAATATAGATTTCCTTTAAAATTTTACGAAAACTTTCAAAGTACAGCAGTACGTACGGAGACTAATTATTATAGAAGCAATCATTTACACGAAAAATGTTGTGGGTATTTTTCAGTATAAACATCTTTCTCATCAATACGCTTAATTTAGACTGCCTCTCTGTCATAAATGAGAATGTCAGTGTGTCACTGTGTTATATTTTTTTTCAGTGTTATTCCTAGAGGACGTAGCCTAACATATACAATTTTCGAATCAAGCCGACTCCGTGAGTAAATTAAATCATACCGAGCCGGCCCTAAAACAGCAATCCTGAAAGTTTGGATCCCAAGTTTTCATTACTGCGATTGTTTAAGGATTCCGGCATTAAAGGGACACAACTCTCAAACTTTCAATAGAGTGTGTTACCTGAATTTTTTCATTTTTTTTTTTTGTAAAATAACAATCTTAATAACTTGGAAATAATTTTAGGGGTAATTGCGAAATCCAGCGAAAGTCAACCATAAAATAAAAATATTTTTTTATATGAAAAATGACGACATACGTACATAATGCAATAATTAAGGGCAGTGACTGTAGTTTACTTTTGCCTATCGCATATGGCAGCAGAATGCTAACCAAAAATAAATATCCGCCAACAAAGGGTCAGATTACAATAAAATGGGCGAAGTGTTTTTTTCGGCGCAAAATCCATTTGTCTTCATGTTTTACTAATATATTTCTAATGTCATCTTTTCTGTCTATTTCTATTTTTTCAATTATAGTGAATTTAGCATGGCTCTTATAATCATGTTTTTCTAGACTGAAATGTTGTTCTACAGGTAATAATTTTTCGTGGGGATCTGACTCGATCCGATTCCTTTAATTATTAATTCTGTAGTGAAAGGGCCATTCAGACTTTCCCACATACTGCTTCTAATATATATATATATAATGAAAATTAGTTTTACATAAATGAACCTTCAACATGGTCGACACCAACCGGTCGACATGATCATCGCTAACGATACAGAAAAGAAAAAACAAAATTTAAAAACTAAGTTGTCGATAACTTTTCACTAGTTATACAAATTCATACAAGCTATTCAAGTATTTGTTGTCATTCAGCAGATCGATTACATTGCATGTAACCACCTAGAAAAACAGAAAAATACATGACAGACGACAATTTATTATCAATATATATATATATATATATATATATACACTATAAATTTTA
Source organism: Acanthosepion pharaonis (assembly GCA_903632075.3). Taxonomy (NCBI): domain Eukaryota; kingdom Metazoa; phylum Mollusca; class Cephalopoda; order Sepiida; family Sepiidae; genus Acanthosepion; species Acanthosepion pharaonis. The sequence goes on from CAHIKZ030003967.1 coordinate 2,126,266, forward strand.
CTTGCAAGAAAGACGACAAATACTAGAAGAATAAAAGAAAATGTTCTGCAAATTACATCCAAACAGGGGCAAACATATTAAATATGATTCCAAACTAATAATAATAATCATATATAAATAAAATAAAATGAAAACGACACGCCAAACCAACGTGTGAAGATGCGATGTTTGGCAAAAAGCGACATGGAAAGATAGATTAATTGAGAAAACCACATGCCATCTATTCACGCAAGTAAACTAAAACACTATGCATATGAAAAACAAAAATATCTATCACGACAAATACATTGAAATCTTCCGAAAAAGTTATCATGGAAACCAGAAAAAATGCAAGCAATATTTTCCAAAAAGTTTTCCCTGGAGCAAAAAAAAAAACCGACCGAACGACAAAAAATATAACAAAAAGGATTTTTATAATTGTTTGGTTTTAACTAAGGAAAACCAACAAAATTGAAAAATCACTCCCCATATGTGTGTGTGCGTGTGTGTGCGTGTCTGTCAGTCTGTCTGTCTGTCTGTCTATTTATCTATCTCTGTATATATATATATATATATATATATATATATATAGGTAACTATACTCGTTTCGAAAAACCTTCGAATTTTTGATTTGCCAATAATCAAATCAATCACGAAGGAAAGAAATATTTTAAAAAAAAGAAAGAGCTAGAAACATGAAAGTCTGTCGAAACAATCGCACAGATACAGGTTTGAAGCCCAAAGGAAAATCCCCGACACTAGTAAACAACTAACTAACTAAAAGAGCTCATTACAACCGTAGGGCAGAACTAGATAAACACTATATATATGTATATATATATATATGAAGAAAGAAATTTGTAAACGGCATGATGTATTGCTTGGCATTCCATCCGGAAGCTGCAATACCAACATTTCATAGTGTTTGGGTGTCAATCTGAGGTCAGTGCAGAGGATTCGGAAAGAGTTCGATGAGTCTAATGGTGATTATGAAGGCACGGCAGCATGAAAATCTCACTCTGACAGTTGTGATAAGAAAAGAACTCCCGGAATTCTTTGTGTGAAGCTCAGACTCGACCCGTAGGCCTACTTTTAGTGTCTTGAGAAGGTATTCAAGAGGGTGGCAGCTAGAACACCTTATATGGCAACAAAAATCTGCACCATGCCACACAAATAGAAGAACACAATTATGGCTGTCAAACAATTTCTGCGACCAAATCACCCCTTTAATCTGGCCACCTAATTCCCAAAACTGC
>CAHIKZ030003967.1:2130000-2155000 GCA_903632075.3 Acanthosepion pharaonis
GACAGTAGGAAAGCGTACTTTAGGTTCGCAGTGGATATCACAGCAGAGTGTAGTTCATCCTTCTCCTGGTCGCCTTTGGTCCTTCCGGTAGACGAAACAAGATGGCCGACTTTATACCCGACGAATACAGTGTTGGGCGGCTTCTGATTGGTCAACCTTCCATTGGTCGACTATAAAGGGAAATAAGTCATTCTGACTCACTCACTAGTTATAGGTAATATATACCCAAAAAACCGTAACAAGTGGGGGAATAAAAATTTAATTTTGCAAAATCTAACGAATGGATGAAATTTGTTTAAATGTATTCCTGCTACCTAAATCCACCATATATATATATATATGTGTGTGTGTGTGTGTGTGTGTGTATTTATATATATAATATATATGCATATATATGTTCATATATATATGTTCATATATATATGTTCATATATCTATATATGTATGTATGTATGTATGTTTGGTTTTATTTTTTTTTTATTTTAACTGAATGTCTTAGATTTTATGTATATATCTGAAGTTACAGAAATCTTTTATTTTCCAAAGCATTGATAATGGATAAAAGAATACACGTAGACGCACGGATATACAGGACCGTTCTACATTTTCTACACACTTTGAGTCCAGAAAAGAAAACACTTGTACGGACACAAGTAAAATAAATTAATGTTTAATCGCATCACCTTATCAATCGTCTCTAACGAAGCATGTATAAAAGAGGGATTTGCTTTAAATACACAAAATATATATATATATATATATATATATATATATATATATATATATATATATATCACGATTTATATATATATATATATAAATATAATATATATATATATATATAATATCACGATTTATATATCCCTTTATTTTATCGTACCTACAATTCTAATGTTCGTAGCTATTTACAAATATGTTTAAATTTCAGGTAATGCAAATCCCGTTAGAAAAATATTCTATATAATGACGAAAAAGTTTCATATGCTTTGTTATTAAAATCGCTATAGCTTCGTTGGTATTTGTTCAGTTATATATGGAAGAACAATAGCTACAATACTTTAACGTACAGTGAAAATATATGATATTCCAACCATGATGCTTCATCAGTATGAGAGCTTTTAGTTAATTTCTCTGTTTTAGATAAATTGTAAGAATAAACAAATCTTATCTCGTCGACCATCCTTCATTTCATTCCAAATTTGTTCTCATCCTTTTTCGTTTCCTTGATGTATACCTTTGATGACTGTCAATAAAAATCCTAGCATGGAGCATTCGTTCACCGGAGTTACCCGTGATTGTTCGAGTCGATCTTAGTTGGATTTTGTGAACTTTCTGTCTTTGCCGTTTTCTCTTTGTTGTTCTTGTTTGAAAGCAATTTATCTAGTCTGATTCCAGACTGGATAATTTATTGGAGAATAATTATAATAATAGTGTAAGAATTGTTAGCACTTACTATAGCAGAAGTGCAGCTTTTTGTAGCCCATAATGGCGAAACGTCAATATTCCAAGTCTAACTTGATAATTAACAATGCAATATCCCAATCTAAAATCCACCAGAAATCAAAACCAAAACAAACAAAACCGCCTGTGTCAAGCTGCTGCCATTTTATATTAACAATGAAAATAGGACAGGAACTTTTGCTATGATATAAGAACAACTATTCGCTTTTTGTGAGCCAAAAAAGTTTTACTTTGAAATATCTTTCGCGTAACTTTAGTTCTCGATTTTCTTCTTTCATGGATATAAAAAAATAAAGGCACTAAATTAAAATCACAAAATAATGATTTTCCTCTTTTCTTAATCTATTTACTTTTTTTTATAAAACGATTATATGTCGAACTCTCATTATTCAGGTAACATGTTCCTGATAAGAATTTTTGCAGTCAAGAAAAAATCTAATTTTACATATAACACTATCCGAAGTAATTTTATCCCCCTAAAAATTGTCCCATAAGAAAAAAAAACGCAAATTACGAGTAAATATGAGATAAAAGAATCTAAAAATAAATTGAGCCCTTCCCAAAGGATTTATGGAGTAACGCATTTCACGAGGTGTCAATATGATCAAATATAATTTACTTAAAATAGATCGATTTTGCTTTAAATATTTGAAGGTTGTATTTATTTTTTCTACATTTATTAGATGATGTGTCTTTATTATAAGAAAACATGTTTATACTATATAAGATGGTGATATGTGTAGATTGTATAACTCTGAAAACAGTGAAGCGCTTATATAAATACATAGGAAGCTGAAAGTTGCCTCTGTGATACAATAAATATAACCTTTTTAAGTGATTCATTTACACATGACGTCACAATGACTATAAATGACTACAGCTATTACCCATGTGGCATTTGATTGCATACTACTTCCCTTGAGTCAGTAACGCTAAACTACAATGGCGATATCTACAGAAGCAAACGAACAATTTTTCCCTTCATAAGCGGGCCTTAGGATACTAGCAGCTAAACTAAAACAAAACTAAAGAATATAAAATCAGTTGGGGAAGAAAATCTAATAACTGTTATCTTCTTGGCAACCGCTTGTTGTGAGGCCATTATAAAATTATCAGAAATTGCACACCCAAGACAGTTGGAGGAAATGAAGTTTGACGATATAAGTCAATTACTAGTGAAGAACATAATACCCAAGAAGAATCTAGTGAATGCGAAGAGAAATAAGTTTATGAATATTTCTCAAAAAATACCAGTCCATCTACTTGAAACAGCTGTGGAAAAACTAAAAGAAATTATTGGAACAATATATACTCGTACGAGTCTCGCCAGGAAGGAGCAAATAGGACACCATTTTAGTAAATTTAAACAAGAAGGATGAAGATCTGCGCATTTGTGGTGACTACATAATAGGCGTAAATCAAAAAATATGTTCTGGCTCATAACCTATCCCCAATTTAGAGGTGGGGTGACTCATTTAGATATGAACTCACAAAGACTATAAATAGCAACAGCTATTACCCATGAGGGCGTTGTGTACATACTACTTCCCGTGAGTTAGTAACACTACACTACACATTTCCCATTCAAATGCCATTTATTGAAATACCTAAATTTCCAACGGTGATGTGGTCATTGAGTACATTCGGGAGAGATTTTTTCATGGTTTCATTTTATAAGATCTGCAAAATAGCAACCAATCAACGTTCGTTTAAAGTTCTGATTATTCAATGCTTCATGTCTCTACAGCAACTGAATAAACATTTATCATATTTATTAAATAGCGGAAAATATATAGAGTGACGGTAGCATATATGGAAATGTGTTACGAGAAAAGGGATAAAAATAAAATAGCAATTTTGATTGTTTTACACTGCTCAAAGATAAAGACCACTAAAGTGAAAAACTAGAAGGTGATTGTTAGAATTGTTATTATTGACCGTTTCTTCTATGCTAAGTTAGATTGCCTTTGCTTTTAGCAAAAATTATTGCGGAATAACATCAACGCAAAGGAGATTAAGGTTAGAGGCATGGTGGCCAGTATAATCTACATATGTAGAAGAATACATAAAAAGGTGTAAAAACCTGCAATAAAGAAAGAAAATTTAGACAGACAAAAACACATACATGTCCTTAAGAATCTCAACGTTGGCACATAGTAAACACGGATCATCCCGATTTTAATGGAGTCGGATTATTACTAATACTTGTAGATTCCTGTTCAGGCTGGATAAAAGCAATACAGGTCTCCTACAAAAGAAGTTCGACCGTGAAACAAGCGTTAAGCGTTCTATGAAAGTGAATTCGGCAAACACTAGTATCTGGCAACGTCCCAGAGCCCTGTGACTAGGAACTATACCAATCTCTGAGAAAAAATGGATGCAAACCATATAAAACCTCACCGTACCATCCGCAGTAAAACAAAGGCAAACAAAGGCAAATGCCGAGAGTATATAAGAAGTAAACAAGAAATACTTGGTAACATCAACACTGAGATATTGTCGATACAAGCTCACTCATGGTTTATGGTACACAGATGTTGTGACTTCAGGATACTTTTACTATTAATACAGTGAAGTCCTATTAATATTAAATAATGCGCTTAAACTAATAATTAAGACAAAGAAAATTAATTTACATAAAAATCATCAATTGATTAACCTGTTAGGTTTCTGTTCTTCCTAGTGAAACTAAAAATTATTTATTTACGACACTAAATCCCCGTAATATTATTTCATCAACATCTTGAATTAAGACAGATTTCTACGTTATACTAAAGAAATATATATGAACATAAGAAACATGTCTAATTAACAGTCCTAAATACCTAACTTTTGTAGCGGTTGCAACGAAATTCTTTGCAGAAAGATTTTCGATATTTATTTCTTTTTATTGTTTTTTTTTTCTTCATGCTTAAATCATCATCAGTTTGCAAAGGAAAGTAGGCATCGTTAATCGAAAGCTTTAATAATCATATATCAGTATTATTTAAATATTATTTTAGCATGGTGCTACAATGTTTTCAAAGGAACAGATATGATATAGATTTTTCTTATCTCCGTATGAAATTCTTGGACAAACACTTAGCAAACTGGTCTAATACATTTGTAAGACTAATTAAGCATTACTACTTTACTTTTTCATTGTAATCTTATCAAACCAAGCATATATACAAACGTCACATCATTGAATCATCAAATATGCTTACATAATTTTTAAATATTTCATAGAAATATCTGGCATATAATTATAGACAATCATATAAATTACAGTTGGAATATCTAGTTTGGTTTGATTTATTTTGTTTACAGCATTTTGTTGGTAACAAAGAAAAGAATACTGAGTTGTTACATGACATTTGTCCTTTTTACAAAAGCGAATGTTGGCCGCATTTCTTAAAGATGAAAAAGACCTTCGAGGCGATGGAGATGTGGTTCTACAGAAGGATGCTAAGGATATCATGGATGGAGCGTGTGAGCTATGATGAGATCTTTGAGAGGTTGGAAACAAGGAGGAGGCTTATACCTAACATCAGTAAGAGGCAGCTGAAGTTTCTGGAAAACATAAGGAGGAAAGAGAGCCTTGAGGATCTGATACACGCGGGTCGAATAGAGGGAAAGAGAGTCAAGGAAAACAACATATGGGATACTTAAGCAAGTCGATGGGCTTAAGCAAGTCGATGACAACGTGGTATGTGGGAGTAGCGATACATACAGGTGGAGAGCTATGATCGCCTACGTCCTGAAAGGACATGACACATAAAAAGAAAATAAATAATCCTTAATGGGTTTATTCAATGCTGACCAGATTTTTTTAGTATAGGCTCGTATGAATAGAATATGTATTCTTCGTAAGAAATCAGTTTGTAGATCAGGTTTCATTGATATATTTCTGTAAAGAGGGTTTCTTGTCTAGAGTCAAATCTGTTGCTGCTAATTTTTTTTAAAAATGTATTGCTGGCAAGATATATATTTTTAAAACGTATTGCTGGTAATAATTTTTTTTCAAAACTTTTTCATTATTATTATTAGAACATTGAATAAGTTTTCGCTGTTTAACAAAAGAAGGCGTTCACACAACAGCGTGCATGTAATTTCAGATGATAAACACGTATAAGAAGTAATATAAGCAAGCTTGAAATTCTGTGTATGTCAATTCTTCGAAGTGTAAACAACTTTGTTTTTCAAAGCGTTAAACATGTCAGATTTCGTGTCAAAGTGCATTTGGCGGGAATTTTACTGAACTACTTTATTCAAAAGAAATCTGCAGTTTAATCACACAGAATTTTTGATGATATTACGACGACCATGCTCAGTCGGAAACAACACGCAGACAATGGTTTAGACGCTTCAAAAATAATTGATGTTGAAGTTAAAGAAAGCTCTGGCGCACCGAAAAAGTTTGAAGGCGTAGATTTGGTGGCATTATTTCATGAAAACTCATGTTAGGCGCAAGCTGAACTTGCAGAATAATTACGATTTGATTACAGAAAAGTTTTGACACGTTTGATAGCATTAATAATGATCCAAAAGCGCGGACATTTGGTGTCATACGAGTTGAAGCCGAGAGACGTCGAACGGCATATTGTCACGTGTGAACAACTGCTTCAAGATCATAAAAGGAAATTATTTTTTTTTTGCATCGTATCGTGACCAGCGATGAAAAGTGGATACACTACTATAACCCGAAGCGTAGGATATCGTGGGGAAACATCAACTGCAAAGTCGGCGGCAAAGTCGAATGTCCATCGTTCGAAATTCTGTTCTACATTTGGTAGAATCAGCTGGGTGTAGTTTATTATGAGCTGCTAAAACCGAGCGAAACCATCACGAGTTGATGAGTTTGAGGCGAGCATTGAAGAAAAAAAGTCCGCTATACAAGCAGAGACACGAAAAAGTGATTTTGCAACATGACAGCGCCCAGGCCGCATGTTGTAAAACGGGTGAAAGCCTATTGAAAAGGCTTAAATGGGATGCCCTACCCCACCCGCCGTATTCACCGGATATTGCCCCGTCCGATTATCACTTGTTACGAGCGATGGTATATGGCCTGGCTGAGTAGCACTTTCATTCTTATGATGATGTCATAAAATGGGTCAATTCCTGGTTAACCTCAATAGACGTGGAATTCAAATGCTCCCAGAAAGATGTGAAAAAGTAGTAGCTAGCGATGGACATTAAGTTCAGTGAGATGTTTCTTATTAATTTTTGTAAAGAAAACATTACTCTTCATGAAAAGTCATCATTCAAGTTCCTAATATAAAAATCTGTTTTTATACTTTCATAATGTTTTAAACCCATACCTGGGACCCTAACAGGTGCTATCACCCCGTGTGGTTCCACTCCCCAACACCTCTGACTCAGAAGCCGTACTGTCAGATCTCGTTTAACATCATAACCAGGAAGGCCGAAATGCCTAGATGCAACCGTAAGTTCTATGCTAAGAGTTTCTTCTATATATTAATTGTTAAGCGTTATCATCTATCTTCTTAATTCTTGTTCTTTTGATATTCTCTCGTTAATAGTGTTTTTATTTCCCCTATTATATAATACACAGTATCTCCCTTGCGTTCCACTGGATGTTATTTCCTGGTTTGGAGATGAAAATATTGAAAAAGAAAAGGCCGGGGTAAATCTTTTTTGATGTTGAATGCCTTTGCTTGTCACTTTTGCTATGTCAAGCGAAATCTCGTTATCACCTCCAAAAATTCTCGTTATAACCGAGACTTCGTAGACGCCGGTACTAGTAAGAACGCCTTCCAATAATATCCGCACTAGTAATACTTGTTCTAGTAGTAATCGCCAAGCAGTATAATGATAAGAAGAGAATCCTAATCTGTAGAGTAGAGAGAGTGAACATATAGCAAGTGTAGATAGACAAGAAGAGTGTACAGTGATCGTATAGTGAGAAATAGTGAAATATTCACATACCACCATACGGGGTCGGATGCGACTAAAGGTTAAGTTAATTGCGGGGTATCCGAGCCCGTAGGCTCGATCAAAAATTCCCCGTATAGCCCGTAAAATCCGTGTCAGGTAGCTGTCTAAAAAAATATGGAACGCTTCACGAATTTGCGTGTCATCCTTGCGCAGGGGCCATGCTAATCTTCTCTGTATCGTTCCAATTTTAGTATATGCACTGCCTAAGCGAGTACAAGAAGAAATAGTGATCAGTTAGTCAACACGCTACTTCTAATTTATTCACTTGCTTTATTATCACGTGATTTACTTTATAATGCAATCGCCCGTGTTGCTCTCTAGCGATCTAGTGTCAAATCACAGCGTCGGCAATGATACTTACTCTTATACAACAAAATCAACGGAATAAAGACGTTAATTATATAATATACATTATGGACAAAACGTTTACGACTAGAAGAAAGAAGAAACGCATAAAAAGTAAGAGATAGATCTGAGGCATAAATTTATGTACATGATTAAATAGAAATTGTTTGAATGAGCAAAAAGCTTTAATTTTCAGCCATCGTTCACATTATTTTATTCCGTTCAATTTTCTATCTTTACTCCATGTTACTTTTAAGAGGTTACTGCAATTTTAATTTTTCTATTTGTATTTTATTTTATTTCCTTCTTATTCTTTATTTTGTAAATCTGTTACAATTCATACCATTATTTGACATTATTTTGATTTTTTCTGTTTAGCCTTCTTTTCCTTTCTCACATATATAAACTTTTTATTTGTATTTTTCTTCAATTTACCATCTTTCTTTTGATGATGGATTCCTTCTCAAATAAGTTGTCGCCTTCTTTCCATCTTTACGCCATATTTGTTGACTTTATCATCCCCGCTTCCTGCTTTCTCAGTAACCACCTTGCCATCACGATTTATTTCTTCATAATATTTCACTTACTCTTCCTTTTTGTCTATCTTTTTCTTTCTTTCTTTTTGAGCTTTCTCAAACATATTTTCCATTTTTCCGTCTTTCTCACTAAATTTATAAGCTGAAAATCAGACTAATGTTGTTACTATCACAACGTTTCGGCCGTTGTATTCGCTGGCCTTCGTCAGATGTCTGTCGATTATAATAGTAATAGTAAGTAATCTGATTATTAATATTAGATATATTTTTCTGTGCCATTTATAAATTTTAATTTCAAATTTTTAAATTTTAAATTTCATATTTAAATTTACGTTTTAACATTTATATAATAGTTGTTATTAATAAGATTATTAATTTTTACCCTTTTCTTTGTTAAAATTAATGTTTTTATATTGTTAATAATATTTAATAATTTGTCCTATATAAATTATAAAATGGAATTAATCAAGGTTAATAATATTATTAATGATATTATTAATATATTTTATTTTATTCCAACTTTGCTGGTAATTTTTAAAATCTTTATGTATTAACTATAAAGTATATTGATGTGTGTCTTTCAAGTGTCACCGCGATATACCTATATTTGATAACCCATTCTCTATTTCCTCTTTCCCCTCCCTTGCTTAACTCTTTCCTTCTCCTTTCTTCTTCATCTTTCCTCCTTCCCTTGCTTTAAAAATGTGTCTTCTTTTTTCTCCTTTTCTTTTCCTGTCTAAAAACTTCATTAAGAGGTCAAATTATCTGACCTCTTGACTGAATACACTTGAAACTACGTAACTTATTAAACATGCTTTAAACACATCCCTATCCTGACATACCATTTCTAATTTAGATCATTCGATGTTTCTCCTTTTCCCACCCCGTCTATTACCTTATATCAACATAAAACTATCCTCAAAAAATTGTATTAAAAATAAATGAAACCAAATTCCTTTGTAACTAGAGATGTGACCAAAAATGATAAACCAGGAAAATATATTTTCAGGGGTAATAAATTATAGTTATGGAACCATAATATTGTTCCTTTCTTAATTATTTATTTAATTTATATACACACACACACACACACACACACACACACACACACACATATATATATATATATATATATATATATATATATATATATATATATATATATATATATATATATATATATATATATATATATATATATATATATATATATATATATATATATATATACACAGATTTGGGTAACAAATATTCGTACACATACAAATTCTTATTGCATTTCTAGCTAATGAATAAAAATATTTTTCATATTGTTAACTGAACATAGATGCATAATAACTAGATATGCATAGAAACAGGGAAAAATGATTCAGTAGAAATAAATGTCATTTATCCATTTTAATCGGTGAAAAAATAGTTGTATAAAATTTCTAATGCGATCTCGTATTTTTTTCTTTTCGGATGATAAATTATATAAAAACTGTGCGAATGTTCATTTTATCCGAGCGCTTTCGGCTATACATTTCGCCATTTTCAAGGATTATATTTTAACTTAATATTAGAAATAGTTTGTTGTATGTATGTTTTATAAAATGATTTCATTTTTTTGTTTCAAAACACGGTCAAGATATTATGTTCATGTAAAAAAAAGGCTAAAAATAAGGGAAGCCTTATTAATAAAAAAAACCAAAACCAACGCTTAATAATATTAACCTTGAACATGTATATAATATCTTGACCGAGATTTGAATAAAATGAAAACATTTTAAAAAACATACATACAACAAACTATTTCTAATTTTTAATTTATCATCCGAAAAGAAAAAAAATATTAGATTGCATTAGAAATTGTATAAAAACTAAATGAAAGCATTTTATCTGTCGTTTTCAATGAAATGTGCATATTGAATTCTCTTATTGCTATAATTGTACAAAAACGCACAACCTTAAAATTTAAATTCAAACTCACGTTCCAAAACAATAACACATATTTCATAGCATTTTTTCGGATTGCATCTCTATTTTCGTTGTCCTCTTATTACTGAGAAGTAAAAACAAGAAAAAAAAACTACTTCCACACCTGATGATGTCTGTAAGAACAGACGAAAGCTTGTAAAAAATTAAAAAGACCTTATGCAACCGGAATTTATAAACAGGGATCATATCATTCATATACAGTTTCGGGGTTGGTGTATCTTATTTATATTGTTTGCGACGATGTATTCTCGCCATTTGAATCATTAACATCTATATTTGTTTTTTTGTATGAATGATTCATGAATTTATATATATATATATATATATATATATATATATATATATATATATATATATATATACCTACAAATTCAAAGGTCTGAAGAATTAGATAGTGATTACGATTCCAATGTAATAAATTATAACCATGGAATATTAATGTCTGATCCTTCTATATTATATTCTTCCTCTGTCCTGGATATTGAGCTGTTGTATATATATATATATATATATATATATATATATATATATATATATATATATATATATATATATATTGACCACTAATATTACCAACATGTATATACATATATATATATATATATATATATTGACCACTAATATTATCAACATATATATATATATATATTTGACCACTAATATTATCAACATATATATACATATATATATATATATATATATATATATATATATATATATATGACCACTAATATTATCAACATATATATACATATGTATATATATATATATATATATATTTAAATATATATATATATATATATATTTATATATATATTTATATTGACCACTAATATATACATATACATATGTATATATATATATATATATATATATATATATATATATATATGTATATATATATATATATATATATTTCATTAACACTAGTTTTGATATATATATATATATATATATATATATATATATATATATATATATATATATATATATATATATATCACACTTGAGAACTGGTGTTAATGAAATATATATATATAGTTCTCAAGTGTGATATATATATATATATATATATATATATATATATATATATATATATATATCACACTTGAGAACTGGTGTTAATGAAATAGAGCGCAATATAACATAACAAAGCTATAAATTATACTTGGTGAGATATATAAATTTTCATCATTTCATATTTTTAATTTCGCGCATGCGCTTTTTTGTTGGGATTAAATGCACTCACACACACAAAGACACACTCACACAGACATACATATATATATATATATATATATATATATATATATAGATAGATAGATAGATAGATAGATAGATAGATACGTATGTATGTGTGTGTGTGTGCAATTTTGAAGGGCTTTTTTTTCGGTTAATTTATGAATCTTTAAAAAGCTCGATTTTCTTAAGTGGTTCTATAAATTTCAAATAATTTTGGACTACGTCACATTTGGCATATCGTGAGTTAATTAAATACATTCCATTTGCCATTCTTGAAGTTAAGAATGAAGCTCTTTTTTTGTCAAAATCAATAGCTATTTAATGTCATCTGTATTTTTATTACGAGGTGAGACGGACATAAGAATATATCAGTATCCTATTATTCCTAATGGAGGAAAAATTCTCCGAAGATCACAGTTTTCTCATTCTCTAAAATTCATGATCCATTGCTTTTTCTTGGCAAATGTTTAGACATCTCAAATCTCTCCTCGCTTTCCCCATTCAGCTGAAGCGCAAAATTATTTAAAGTTGATTATATTCCAGTATTTTATATCTTCAGCTCCTAAACTGGTGCTTCTCGGAACTAATCATTTAGATTAACATCTTAACAAACTTTGGCAAACAATTATTCTTTGTCTAAACAAATTCAAGACTAACTCTAATATATCTTGTCTGGTGTCGGAGATAAATTGCCTTTTGTTACTTTGAATGAATGATACAGAATTTCTCAGGAAAATGGCTAATTGTTAAAGAGACTGGAAAAATTGAAAGATTTGTTTCAAGTGTAAATTGTTAGCTACGATGTAACTATTGTCTTTTTGAAGACTATGGTCTATATCGATTGCAAATATTAGTGATTAAGTAAATAATTATTATTTGGCGATTAGATTACAGTTTAAAATGTTTTTATGCAACCATTTTCGTGTTACCAGCGTATGCTTAGAAAATTTGAGTTTTTTTTTTCTCTTGCCTAAAACTTCCCCACCGAGAAAAAAAGCTAACATAATCACTTAACGTAAATCTGTGACAAGAACTGTGTGCCACACCTGTCAAGTATAATTCCAGTCTCACGGGTTTTTCCTGTAGATTCCAACAGTTTACAAAACCGCCACAATGTTGACAGGCCGGATTCAAAAGTTCATGCAATCTCCATAATTTAGTCAGATGCCTTGACCCATTAAAACCAGCGTAAAAGCATCAAACATTTATAAAATACTATTTACAAATCCGGTATTATTTGTGGGATTAAGTAAAAAGACAAGATGGAGTAATGGATTGCAAATTGCCGGTTTCAAATTCCATCAATTTCATTCACTTACGTCCTTGTTATGGGACCTCACCCATAATAAAATAATGGACTATTCCATACGTAATAAATACTGCGCCTTAAGAGGAAGCAGGGAGTTCAGTCTGAAGTCGGGCAACCGGCTGACCGGCTGATCTGTTGAACTCTCTGCCTTCGGGCGGGGAAGAACCTGAAAGAGGCTACGCCGAAGGGCCGAGACACTTTCGAGGAGGTAAACCGACCCTGAACACGTTTATACGGGTTCAAAGGGAATATTTTTGGCCGAGCCTACGGGCTCGAAGATCACACGTTAAACCGGCCTTGTGCCACATGATGCCCTCGTGGGGGGTGGGGGCGCTAAATAACGTTCAGTCCGAAGACGGGCGACCGGCTGACCGGCTGATCGGTTGAACTCTCTGTCTTCGGGCAGGGAGGAACCCGAGCGAGTCAGTCAGTCGAGTCAGAGGCAGTCTGAAACAGAGTCGCGTTCAGGCAATTACTACTAAACCTGATTGTTCGTACTAACACTTTCTACTTCTCTGTATATATACCTGTTTGTAATATATTTGTGTTATTCCATATCCGTGTTCGAGTTCTTCTTTATTGGTTCTACCGTCGTACAAGGAACCGGACCATAACAGTGTTAATACCTTTGAACAAGGTAGGGATCCATCTCTTCTCCTTACCAAGATTGTGTGTGTCTCTAAAAATTTCAGGTAGAGTATATTTGTAAAAGGACAATATGAATAAAGACAAAAAGAAAAAAAATCTTAGCCGGTGCGTATCGTCCTGTGGAGCACATTATGCAGGCAAATTTGGCCTTGATAAAATCCCTCAGAGGGCGAAACACTTCAACGAAGATAAGATTTCCATAAGTTTTTATTTTTATTATATAATTGTTAACAACATAACAAATGTGCCAGAAAGTTTCTCTCGTCAGAGTCCATCTTACACATCTACAAATAGACAATTCGGCTGTGTATTGAATATTGTTGCCATGTCTCGTCGGGTGCACCTGCTGTTCATCTCTAGATTATCAACAAAATACAAAAGAAGTATCTGCCATGTAATCGATCCTGACCTGGCATCTCGATTTCAGTCATTTTATCACGGACGTATTGTGGCTTTCCTTTGTCTTTTCTACATATATTTTCATGGCAACTGCTCTGACGAGCTTTTATCCCTGTTGCCTTGACTACGTGAATTTAAGAGCACTACACCACTTTTACTGTTGAAATACTTACGTGTAACCACTACTACTACTCCAAAGGTTTCTTTTCTCGCACTTCCTCATTGTGGAACTCACAACTTTTTACTTGCTTCAATGATAACTAAAATCTTCAAAAAAATAAATACAGCTTCAACCGCCTTTTTCTGTTGACTTGAACCCCGTTCATTATTTATCCTTTCCTCAATTCCCCCTATACACCGTCTCTTTTTTCTCATTTTCATTCACTGTCATGGTCTGCGTGCTAATGGCACCCCCGCCTTGCTTGAGGTGAAATGCTTACAAAAAGAAAAAAAAATAGTCCGTTGACATCCTGAAGAACGAAACGTGTCACATATAATCATTTTCCACTCTCATTACCCCAATCTAGCTATCCGTATCTCTCTCCATATATATATATATATATATATATATATATATATATATATATATATATATATATATATATATATGTGTGTGTGTGTGTGTGTGTGTAGATAGATAGATTAATAGAGATATATTATCTATATGTTTTAAAGTTATTTTAAAAGCCCTTTTAAATTAATTTTGCATTATTCCTAAAACATCAAATTAATGGCATAAAGATAATATTCGGGTTTAATTTCATAAAAGTTTAAGGCAAATACTTTTCATTCAGCCCTGATTCCATCTCGTGCTTTTCGTCTGACTGAAACATTGAAATGGATAATTTCTTTATTAGTTTTTCGACTGTTTTTTTTTTTGTTATTACTTTTTTAGCTTTCACAGTTAAATTTCTATTTCTGACACGAATTCAGACCACCCCGGGTTTCATAAGGCAGACGATCGATATCTTCGTCTTCCGAAACATCTGAGGTAATTTTGGATTTTTTTGTTTATTAATTATATTGATCTGCAACAATAAATTCATTAAACTCTTTTTGTTGATCAGTTTTAATATTTTATATTACTAGGATCCACTTGGATTATATACCAACAGATTTGAAGGCCCAGGCAGATATAAATATATGTACACGCATACATGTGTTTATGTGTATGTGAAGATGTGTTATTCCGTTTGACTACATAGACGGCCGACCTGAAAGTTAACAAGAACACCCCAACCCACTCCATTTTTAAAGAACTTTGCAATACACAGTCTCAACACCGAAATACGATTACAGTTGCGTATGTATGTGTGCTCGAACACACGGATACATGTTTGCGCCTAGTCCCACATTTTTTTATATGTGGGTATTTCTGTGAACTATAATGCGTACACGCGTAAGTATGGATGTCTGCGTGCGTTTGTGTGTCATCCCAAAACGGACACAGAGGAGAATCCTCTCATCACTGCCAAACATAACCAGACACAAACTAACATAAATAGACTAAAATTTTAAAATATAAATCAGTTTGTCTGATGATCGCAAAAGTATGAAGCCCAAGGTTACAAATTCATATCCATACAACTGAATATATTAGCTCTACCACTGATATTGAACACTTTCTAATATGCGCCAGAATATATATAGAATATATATATATATATATATATATATATATATATATATATAATGGACTCTCCCGTCGTCGTTTTCGACCTATGAGGATCTGACAGCTTATTGATTCACTTATGAAAGTTTGGGCGATAATCTTAAGTGGCATTTAAGACCCGCTAGTGATTTACAAAGGAGGTCACATATGGAGTAAGTGTGAGGATTGTGAGATGAGATCACTGTTAGATTGGCTGACCTTTTAGATCTTGCTCTCGCTTCTTGAAGATGATTCAGAAAAGCAGATTGAAAATTGCCGAGTCAACTAAATCACATTGATCTCCATTCTACCCGCTCCAAAGATAAGCGCTTAAGGGTGTTATGTGATATATTGACTGCTGACAACTTGCTTTTCAGCTTGTCTTTGTATCATAGCCATGGGCGTCCTACATTCCTGTAGCCCTGATCTAACTGGCTCTACATTAGGATCTTGGGTATCCTGTCATCAGACATTCTCAAGACATGACCAGTTCACCGTAACTGAGACTGTATGATAAAAGTCTCGATTCCTCCAATATTACACCTGTTAAACAGGTCTACGTTAGATGTCCTATCTTGAAGCTTAACTCCACAGATTGCACGCAGACAGCTTTTATGGAAAACATCCAGCTGGCGTATCTGGTACCTGTATGGAGTCCACGACTCGGAGCCATACAAAAGAATGTCAGGTACAACATGTCTGTAAACCCGAATTTTCGTATCCAGTCGAATATCCCGCTCATTCCACAAGCGGTGGCGAAGTTTGCCGAAAGCACTGGTAGACTTAACACTCCGATGCATGATTTCATCATCTAAAGTTCCACTGTAATTGACTTTGATACCAGTATAGGTTAAAGATTTTAAATAGTTCAGGGGTTTGTTTTGGAAATTTCTAGACTGGTGGTTTTTGTTTCTCACCACACAATTGCTTCGGAGTAGAACAAGATTGGTGCACAAATTCAGTTTTCTTTCTGCTAAGTGTAAGACCAAATGCTTTACATGCAACAGAAAAATATATACATACATATATATATATATATATATATATATATATATATATATATATATATTTTATATATATAATATATATCTATTATATATATATATATATATATATATATATATTTTATTATATATATATATATATATATATATATATATATATATATATGTATGTATATATATTGCCGCTCTTCCGCAAATTCCATGATGTCTTTCATCTAAGTTTCCTTTACACATAGAAACTGTGCCCTTATAGGCTATATAGCTACTATCCGCAAGCCGCTCTATCCCGAGAACTGGAAGCCGATTCAAGCAAGGATATACAAGTGTTATAATTTATTAAGGAAACAAGGAAGAGTTACAACACAGAATTTGGGAAGAGCGGTACTATATTTACCTCTTCGCCACCGAGAACCGTTGGTGCACATGATACGACGTTTGCGTCGTTTCATAACGTTCCGGTTTCGATTCTTCGTAATGGATGCACACTGCTGATGTTTCACAAATATAGGACGAAACGAAACGGCTGCCCAGTGTTTTCTGCATTCTGTTGAGGAATCTTCCAGAATTGATGAATTATTTAATTATGATTATTTCAAATCCTTCTAATAATCTCTATTATATATATATATATATGTGTGTGTGTGTATGTTCAGAGGGATAAAATTATCTATTTCCCTGTAGTATCTCTCTTAATAGATATATGATTACGAAGCATATTTTCTGACAATACTACTTTTCTGCTATATGTTCAACATTTATACCTATATTTTGTTTCGATTTTTCCACTAAGCTGATTTACCGCCTATTTTTTCTAATAGCTTTTACATTCTACTTTAAATTCTTTCTGCCTTCCAACTTATCTTTTCTTTCTATTCTTCTGTCCTTTCCCTGATCTTTATCTTTTTTTTAATTATGCCACTTTTCGGCTTGCACTTCTTCACCTTTTATTTCTTCCTGTTATATGTTACCATTCTAACCGTGTATTGAAGGTCGTTCTCAACGGATTCTCCTCCAGCTCCTATCTCATGAACGCAGGTGTTCCCCAAGTCTCCATCCTAGGCCCTACTCTCATCCTTATCTTCATCGAAGGTCTTCCTGACGTCATATGTTCCCAAGTAGGCATCTACGCGAACGACACAACAATTTACTCCTACCTCAAAAACAAATCTAGTGTCGCTGAGAAAACTAACCTGGCCGTTTGTCTTCAAAAAAGACTTCCAATCGGTTGTGGACTCGGGCAGGAATTGGCTGGTTAACTTTAATGACTCAAAAACAACACTTCTCTCTATTACTCACCAAAGAGAACTATCCCTGCCCCCACCATTAGAATGTCTGAAGCTCAACTCCACGAGAGCACTTCTCTGTGACTACTCGGTCTCACATTGACTTCTGACCTAAGGTGTAACAAATACATTGAGTCAATAGCTTCGTCCACCGCAAGGAAAGTTGGCTCCAGGTAATTTTTCTCCCTCAAATCTATAAATCAACCATTCGCCCTTGCACGGAGTATTGCTGCTACATATGGTCTGGAACCCCTTCTGTTTGTCTCAAATTTCTTGATAAAATCCAGAGAGAGATATGCAATGTAATTGGCCCTGATCTGGCATCTCATCTGCAGTCGCTCTCTCACAGACGTGCCTCGGTCTTTTTATACTTTCATGGTAACTGCTCCGATGAGCTGCTTTCGCTGGTTCCCAGACTTCATGAATTTAAGCGTTCTACTAGACTGACATCTCGCTCTCAACCTTTCACTGTCGAAACTGTTAAATGTGGCCGTCTCTTCTCGCCGTTCTCGCCTGTGTAACTCCCTCCACTTTTCCTGTTTCTCTGATAGCTATATTCTCCAACTATTCAAATGTAATGTCAATCGACGTCTCCAGATGCCTTGATCTATCCCCTATCTTTCTCTTCATCCTTTCTTCTGTCACTCCTCTTTGCTGAAGCTCCAACTCTCTGTAAGCCCTTGCGTGCTAGTGGCTTCCCGCCTTGCTTCGGGTGAAATGCTTTAAAAAAATATGTGCCTTCTCTCAGGCTGCATGAATCTAAAGGTACATCGCTAAACCCTTTAAAGATGTATATTTTGATTTGTAATTGTACAGTGAAGTGGTTGATTTAAAATGAATATTATTTGAATATATCCCCACTAAACTGCGAAACACCTTTCTTTAAACGATCCATCAATGTAGACGACGACGAAAACATTATCTTACAGAATGCGCACATCGCCTGCATGCGTGTGGTCCATCTAGAATGTTTTTTCCAGTATGCATGAATATATTCAGTCTCTATACATATACAAGGTAACCAAAAAAGTTCTGTCCGTTTTTTGATTAGTCATTGAATGAAGTTGAAATATATACGAAATGCGTGTAGCAATTGTTTTCAAATTCGTACAGCCGGAAGTAGGAACATCAGACGTTATAAAAAAAAAACACGTGCACCGTGCCCGGACATCAGTTATAAGCCGGGCAGCTGTGAGAAGGATGGAAGTGTCTAGAGATCTCGTTCGGTGGTGTTTGCTTTACGACTTCAAAGTGAGATTATCAGCAGCTGCATCAAGTCGCCGCATATTTCTAGCGTTTTGGTATAGTACTGTGGATGAACGGCGTTGGTTTCGAAAATTCAAGTCTGGAGATTTGTCTCTCCATGATGAGCCTCGCAATGGACGACCACAGGTCTTGAATGACGGAGTCCTGAAGGCGGCCATGGAGAAGACAGTAGTCTAACGTCTGGTGAACTTGCAAGACAGTTCAACATTTCCGATGAAACAGTTAGACTTCACCTGCACCGCCTAGGTAAGACGTACAAACTGAGCAAGTGAGTTCCGCAAACGCTGTTAGAGGCCCACAAGGGACAACAAGTGGAAGTCTGCGTATCGTTTCTTTCTCGCTACGGTACCACATCCTTATTCAATTGAGTGCTTACCAGTGATGAAAAGTGGGTTCTGTACGAAAATCCCAAGCGTTCCAGACATTGGTTGTCTCCTCAGGATGCTGTCCCTCACACCGCAAGACCGCCTATGCACACACGCAAGATTATGCTTTGTGCCTGGTAGACAGGTCGCCAAGTGGTTCATTATGAACTGCTACCAACAATCCAAACGGTCACTGGAGACCTATACTCGCAGCAATTGAAACGTGTGCAACAGGCATTGCGCCAGAAGGAGCCAGTACTCGTGAATCGCAAAGGTGTGCGTTTTCCTCCATGACAACGCCAGGCCGCATGTCATGCGAGTGGTCAGGGATACCATACAGCAACTTGGGTGGGAGACTTTGTGCCATCCACCTTATTCACCTGACCTTGCGCCATCCGATTACCACCTCTTCCACTCCCTGGATAATCATCTTTGTGGGAAATCCTTCACCAATGAAGCAGACTTGCGCAAAACCCTCACGAACTTCTTTGCGTCACCCCCCCCCGAGTTCTACCGCATGGGCATTGAACGGCTGGAGACACGTTGACAGAAGGTGCTGGATGCCGATGACGATTACTTCGAAGACTAAATATAAGTTACACATACTGTGAAGCGTTTTCTTTTTTTCCTTTAAAAACGGACAGAACTTTTTTGGTTACCTTGTATATTATATATTATATCATTATGCCGAAATCAATACTGTAAATACATGTATTTTCAGTGGTGTGTGTGTGTGTGTTGTCAGATTAGTGTATTTTGAAACTGTGTTTATGAAGTGGGTTTATGTGTCTGTGCTTATGATTTGTTTAGTTCTGGTTTGAATTTGTCTAGGAATTTTTTTTTTTGTATTTTAGGTAATAGTAATTGTCTCTTTTATATATTGGCATGATTGCAAATTTACCTTTGTTAAATTTGTGCATGTATGGTGACACGAAGTGTTTTCTGTTGCCTGGTAATTTAATGTTACTTTTGTGTAGGAAAACTCTGTCGTTTAGTGCTTGGGTGATACCTATATAGGATTTCTTGCATTTTGTGCACATCTTACCTACAAATACAAGAAAAACACATCCTAGACCAATTTAAACCAGAACTAAGAAAATCATAATAATGCGAATATATACACGCATAGTGGCAAAAGAAAACACATTAGACGGACCGCACGCGCACACACGCACATACATACTAACAAACCCTACACACCATCCAAAGTGTTTGTGTTTATATATATATATATATATATATATATATAAAATTGCTTTCTTTGTAATAAAAATATATGTATGGAGAAGGAATATATAATAGACACCTAAGGAAAAATACACATACAAACACAATACACGAAATGGAGGAAGGTTTAAAAGCAAGTTCACATAAGATAAAGATATGACAAAATGAAACCACACCTTCCCATGTCTCTGGCAAACCCTAATGCTTTTATTATCCCTTAAGGAAAGGGACACTCTGTCATCATTCCAAGATTATTTTGCATCACTTCTACATACACACGACAATGCTTAAACGATTCAACATGAGAAATAATTAATTCTTTTATATAATATTTGGAAAGAATCATTCTTTACCTAATGAAGGACACAAGACCCAAAACCTGTGTAGCTAAAAATATAGAAAATAAAATATAATATTTAAAAAGTCCGCATTATAACCAAAACTTTTGTGGTGTTTTCTCTCTTTTACACACACACACACACACACACACACACACACACATACATACATATATATATATATACAAAGAAATATGTTTTAATTGGCCTGACGATTGCGTACAGCATAAAACAGCCTGTCGCCTCTGAATTTTGGGTTGAATGTTCACTTTTATATATATATATTAAATAAAAACAGACCACTTTAAGGTTCCATGTAATAAATTATTTCACCACAGCCCATTTAAAAAGACTGCGGATCATCAGACTTTACTTCCAAACAAAAAATGCAAAGAATATTTACACATTTTTGACGGGCCGTATTAAACATATGTAAATTAACGAAGTGAAGAAGTGAAGGGGGAGAGAGAAGGCATGAGTGAGTTAGCAGATATTGACACATTTAAACGGTTATCTTAATGGAAGTTATATATTGATATCGAAGGGGTAGAAAAGAAAAAACCTATAGAGAGAAAAAGAGGGAAGGAAGTTAAGAGAGAAGAGAAGATGTCACTAATTTTCTTTGTAAAAAAAGGCCTAGAAACAGACGCTGTTATTTTGTTTTACTTTGAAAGTGTTATTTTGGGTTTCATAAAGATTATAATGTTTGATATAAATTCGAATGTCTCTAGACTGTCTACAAATAATTTAATTTGATGTTTGTTAGTGATTTAAATGTTTTCTTTTTAATTTTGGGGATTTTCTTCGAAATAGTCGATTAGAAAATATTCATAGAAAGTGAATTAAAAGAATAAAATTTTATTGTAAAATATAAGTTTACTTCTAGTAATCTTTTTTTTAATCTCTTTAAAAAATTTTATTATTGATTATTAAGTTGACATCTCTATGCGTTTGAATTTTGTTCATGAATTTAACTCGTGACCGTTTCTAGATAGGTAATCTCTTTTACTTAAATTTTAGTTAAGTTAATATGGGGTAATATTTGAATGAAATATTAAAGATCTTGCTCTGTCATATACTGTATACACACCCATGCAAATATCACATATACACACGTTCCTTTACCTATTCAATCACTCATACAGGTATCCATGTACCGAAATACACAGGTAATTTCATGTATTGACATCTACTTAAATATCAAAAATTTTTCCAATTTAAATATTTTATCATCAATAATGATTATTAAATGGTAATATATTTCAATTTAAATTAAATTATCAATTTTTAAAAATTTCCACCATATTATAAAGAATTTTGAACTCACAATCACAATTGAGCTCTCTGGATTTTATCCTCCTTAGGTTTATCCATACGAATTTCCTATTTTTTCATAAACTATCTATCTATCTATCTATCTATCTATCTATCTACACACAGTATACAAGGACACATTCCTACCCATCTTCACAATATAGATAATTACTTACTGAAAATACAATTATATTATAGCATGAAAATAAAAAAAAACAATCAAATTGTTGCGACCCTCGGTATAAGGAAAATCATCCAACACTACATAAGATTAGTTATGAGTATAGCAACAATGTTTTCAAATATTTATAATAGCAAAGTTCTTTTTTTAAAAAATTAAATGTTTTTTGTACAAAAGATTATAATCATACATGTTTAAGTTACATCACTGATACCAAACTGCTATGAATAATAAATTTAATAACAACATTAATAAGTCGATAGGAGAAATCGAGTGGATC
This sequence comes from Acanthosepion pharaonis, assembly GCA_903632075.3. Taxonomy (NCBI): domain Eukaryota; kingdom Metazoa; phylum Mollusca; class Cephalopoda; order Sepiida; family Sepiidae; genus Acanthosepion; species Acanthosepion pharaonis. Next base: position 2,152,764 of record CAHIKZ030003967.1, read on the forward strand.
AAAATAAGAACAAATTGCCATTATGTGTACAGATTATTCTGCTAAACATGCTTCAAAGAAGATATGCTATATATATATATATATATATATATATATATATATATATATATATATATATATATATATATATATAATTCTTCGAGACTAGAAGATAGAAGAATCTTCAACAGAATGTAGAAAGCACTGGACAAAGCTTTCTTCCTCTTTAGGACTCATCAGCAGTGCGAGTCCACTACCGACAATCGAACCTGGGCCGTTATGATACAACGCAAGCGTCAAACAAATGGACCAACGGGCCTCGGTGACGAAGAAGAAACTGATTAGCTATAGCTACGCTAGTTACAGATTCCCTGGTGATAGTCTTCCAAGTATTGATACCCAGCAGGTTGTGCCCTAAGAGCAACATCTTCCTTCCTTTGCCGGTCCATCGCAGAGCATAATGCTATGCGATGGAGTCCCTAGATAACATATATATATATATATATATATATATATATATATATATATATATATATATATATATATATATATATATCCTGTTTTGAGAGTTAAAACAAAAGAAAGAAAGAAAAAAGAATTATGATAACAGAATAATGAATAAATTAATAAAGTAATTAATACCATCATAAAATTTTACGGTTAAAACAGAGACGTAAACTCTGAATGAAAATAATAAACAACCTTTGAAAAAGGTCGATTTAGGCCAAATAAAAGTCTATCAAAGCTTAGAAAAATGGAAGAAATTGCAACAGAAATGAAGTAGAAAGAAAAACAAAACAAGTGAAACGGTCTCAGAAGTTTGCTTCTAGTGCGAAATACAATTTGTTTCTCTCGAGCAAATGAAGCGAAAACTATCGATAGCAACAGAAAGAGGAATGGTTTGTTATTGATTGGTAATAATCTCATTGTATTCTTCGTCCTTTGAGGCAATGTCTGGAGGTTAGAAAATATATTCCTGCGAGAAATTATTTCATTGCCTTTTGTATTCGCTTAGAAGAGAGGTTCGTTCTTATCGCAAAGACAAAAATAGGAAAGAACAACAATACCAGAGCATGAAATTAGAGGCTTAATTTGGTGACATCAAAACAGTATACGATGGAATTGATGTCTGCAAAAGAAAAAATACAACATTCAAAGAGAATCTATCATTTAGAAACATATAAACGATTGCTACTTATAAAAACAGACACAAACACACATATGTGTGTGTGTGTTTGTGTCTGTTTATGTGTGTGTGTGCGTGTGTGCATCAATACACGGATATAAAGGTATACAAATAGATGATTAGACGTATTTGTACACATATATATGGGTTCTTCAGCACAAAAATATGTAAATATTCGTACGCTCAAACGTATATACAAATCACACATAGGCACGTGCAAACACTCACACACATATTCATTGATTTGTACTGGAGTATATATATGCGGGTGTTTTTTGTGCTTGCTCGTGTCCATGTGTGATTTCTATATACGTGACATTTAGTAATTTGTATATACATATATATACATATATGAAGAAAAATACAGAAAAAACAAACAGAAATCTGAATATGCAATTATGCTGTATTAATGTTAATATAAAGTCGACGTCGGACGTTTCGGTCTATCTAAGACCATCTTCATGGGCATTTTCATTTAAACATAATTAACATTAGAACATATAAAAATTTAACACAAAAGACGATGGACATAAGAGCACAACTAATCCAAACAGATAACTGAAATTAACCCTAACCCTAACCTTAACCCCAGACCGAAACGTCCGACGTCGACTTTATATTAACATTAATACAGCATAATTGCATATTCAGATTTTTGTTTGTTTTTTCTGTATTTTTCTTCATACTGTCGGATCTATATCCATATATTTGGTTACATATACATATATATATCTATATTAGAAATTTCAAAATTTGAATACACACACACACACACACACACACATATATATATATATATATATATATATATATATTTAGGAATTTGAATATACACATATATATGTGTGTTTGTGTGTGTATATATATATATATATATATATATATATATATATATGCTAGGATAAAGACCAAAAAGGAAGCATATCTCAATCTAGAATGTTTTTCTTAATTAAAACTTCGTCGGAGATCAAAACTAAAATGATATAAAATGATAAAAAATGTATGAGACGAAGATTAACTGTATGTTATGTTTGGTTATTTCTTATTGATTTCATACGTATCACGTGTAAGG